>JBCAUA010079083.1:0-10809 GCA_038406235.1 Peronia verruculata | reverse complement strand
TTCCAAGAGAACAAAACTTCGCCATGCGAGATTCATTGTCATTCTGTTCTAATCTTTATCTTTGCATATCAATAACTAGTTGTGAATCTCCCAGTTCTAACCTACGTAGCAGGAGAGAATAGGGAGGAATAGACCGTGTAACGAAACAGTCCGCCTCGAATATCACAATGCCAGGGGATAAGAATAGTTCACGGACATAATCTGGGTAGGTAGGGGGACGCAGTGGCTCTGTGGTATGGCGTCTGCTCATAGAGAAAACAGGCCCCGATCGACTTATGGATTCTGCATGGGGGGATGACAGGACACGAAGATCGAAAAACCGTCATTTTTTCTAAATTTCTACCCACAAGATTTCTTAGCAAAAACTGGCTGTTTCTAAAAGTCGAGATAATCCTACTTTCTTAGGATTGAAAGACTTAAGAAAAACAAACATCTGGGTAGATCTGCATTGTGTGTCAAAATGACCGACACCAGCACTGGAATGTTCTTTTCCCTCAAAGTTACCCAGTAAGCCTGGCCTAATTTTGAGTAAGCCTAGTCTAATGTCTCATGACAGAAATAGGACATAACTGGTGTCCATCATGGACTACAGTCAACAGAACACAGTATGAGTTATATTTGTGTGGCTTAATGCAACAGCACCAATCATAAACAAGGAAATAAGAAAAAAGTAGTGCTTTTTTTCTGCAACCCGTTATCACTTAGCACACACACATACACTCACATACACACAGAACCCCGTGCCCCCAAAATGAAAAAAAACTAGCAAGGGACCTGAACAAAATGATATAAATTAGACTAATGTAATTACATCTTGAGGCTGCATTTTTTTTTTCTCTATTCTGTCTTACTGCTTTTCCAGTACTGTCATAAAATTCCCACGCGGGGACACGGGGTTTATAATTAGGTTCTCTGCTCCCACCTGCAGGCGATGTAAGCCAGCCATTGGTGGGGTGTCTCCCATGGAGTGTCATCCTCGACATTCCAAGGGAGACATCTCTTCTCTCTCTCCTTGCTCCTGTCTTCTGTCCCGCTTTCTTTCCTCTATTCATCTTGACCTGTAAACGTATCTGACCGTGCTTGACACAATGAAGCCGTAGTCGTGCTGATGTGTCGTTAAACCCCAACACAAGCAAACTTTGATAAAGTGACAGAATTATTTCTCTGTTGTTTTGTTTTGTCTATTATTATTATTTTTATAAAATACATGACTGCCCAACTGGCAAATAATTCAAAAAAATAATAATAAATAAATAACATATACAAAGGTCAAAGACTACTTATTATGATTTAGCAGTCCTTGACGAAGGTTATTATTATTATTATATTTTTATTATTTGATTGTACTTGTCTTTTTTTTTTTAAGCTGCTTAGTGTTGCACTGCTATAAGCCAGAGCGGCGAGTATTAAAGCATTCTCAATGTGATCTGCAATGCCGTCTTACTTGATCATGTGTTGTGACATTGAGATTACGGAGACCTTCGAACGACCATTTGCTATTTAAAACAAAAAGTTTGTGACTTGTTCTTGCAGTGGGACCTGGTATGTGAGAGGAAATGGAGATCGCCTCTGACAACGTCAGTGCAAATGGCTGGTGTTTTGGCAGGCGCTTTCCTAGCGGGACAGCTGGTGGATCTCCTGGGGCGAAAGAAAATCGTCTTCTCGAGCTCAGCTATCTGTATGATCTTCAACCCCATCGCTGGCTTTTCTATCTCCTGGGAAATGTTTGTCGCCATGAGGTGCGCCCTCAAGGACAACTTGATCTCATTCCTTATTAGGGCGCAAAATAATAGAAATGAAGTGGTTTGTAATTGTTCGGGTCAACCGAACTTATTTCCGACTGTTTTGCCTTCGCTTTTGTTCGTTCATTTGTTTCTCTGTTTTGAATCAAGTCACGCCTGTAAGCAATTTACAGAATGGCCACGAAATAGCTAGCAATTCCGTAGTGATTAGAATGTAAATCTATTCCAGTTCGGCTTGGTGGGCAGAAAGGAAAAGGGAAAGACAAAGGAATCATCATAATAAAGAATATGTTTACCCGATCCCGTATTTGTGTGTTTTGTGTGTGCGTGCGTGCGTGTTTTAATAGCAGTTTTTACTTTCCACGATCCCATTTTCTCGTTTAATTCATGAGAATACAAAGTGGAAAATAATTTGGACAATGAAAAGTAGACTTGTGTTCGCATCAAATTGCCTCATTTGACCTTTGTCGAAAAGTACGTTGATTATACAACCTTTTTTAGGCATGGAGTATTTGAATTTTTCATTCAGATGAGCGGTGTCTCCACAGATTTATGATCGGAATGGGTATAGGAGGCTATCTAGCTGTTTCCAATGTCTACATTATGGAATTCCTGTCGCCCTCTAAGAGAAAGCTCATCATCATCATTCCAGCCTGGCAATTGGGCACCTCCCTGCTGGCACTGGGATCCTGGTTACTGAAGGACTGGCGGTGGATTCACTGGGTCTGTGGGATAGGAATGGCTCCTTGCCTGCTGGGATACTTGTGAGTACGGTCAAACTTCATTTATTATGATGTGGGTATACGAACTTTGTCTGGAAACTTGTAATAACAGTCAGCTCCGCTGATTATCTTCCTCTAAGGTGGATAAAAGGCGTGGGATAAATGAGTGTCAGATAAATTGTCAAATTTAGCAACGGCTTGAGTTTGTTTACTCTCTATTTATGTCTTGAGATTTAAAATAAAACTGAGTGTATTCATTATTGCCAGGTACCGTGTTCATAGATCTCGTAATCTTTCCTTTCCAGCGTCCCATTCTCTCGTTGTGGTCATTGCTTTGGTCGCACTTGCTGGCCTGGGCCATGATGCTGGGCTGCATTACTAGGATCTATAAAATAATATACATATATATATATATATACATACATAAATAATATCTGCTGATGAACGCTGATCATAATTCATAGGCAGTCCCTGACTGACAGAGAAATATTTCAAAATGTAACATTTGGTATCAAAACATCAGATTTTCCCCAAGGAGGAAGCTTATTATCTTTGATGTTATTCTAAAAATGCGAGGATAATTAAATAATAAACCTACGAAGGTGTTTAATCCGAATTGTACGTTCGACAGTGTGACGGGTCCAAAACACGTTTTCTTTGAGTAACATTCAGTTTAATCTAACCAACATATCAGAATCGAGGTGCGCATGCTTGCCATACACATTAAGTCGCAAGGCTATATATTTTTTTTTAAAATCTCCCACGGAGCTGTGGACTCTCTTCTAGTCTATACTGTAAATCGGCATCAAAACCCACAATGGGCTTGTGGACTCGAAAATTGCTGAATGGATCCATATGAAATTTTGTATTACGGATCTGCGATTATATGTGCATAAACCGAAAAAAGCCTATTATCTTTCACGTTATTCTAAAATGCGTGAATGATAAACGCCAGAATGCTTAATCCAAAGTACACGTTCGATAGCATGACGCATTCAAAACACCTTTTCTTTGGGTAACCTTCAGCGTAATCAACAAAATACCAACACTGAAGTGTGCACGCTTGCCATACACTTTAAGTGGCGGAGCAATATTGGTTTGACCTACATAATATTTATGAAAACCTCCCATGAAGGTCGTGGGTTCTCGTCTGGTAAATGAATATATATATATATATATATATATATTTTTTTTTTTTTTAAATCAGTGAGAAATTAATCGTCGACCCCGTAAAGTAAGGTTTTCAAATCAGTAAAAGATTTCATTGAATAGGTGAACATAATCTCATTCATCAAGTGCTTTACAAGACGTTAATAGTTTATCGATATACCGTTACTTGGAATGAAATCTTTATTATGAAAAATCCAGCAATCTAAGTATCCCTCCCCCACAACTACTTTTTTGTTTTAATTAGTGTATAGTTTTGTTAAATTATCAATGCTTTTAATACCCCGCCATTAAAAACATTAAAAACGTATAAAAATTGAGTTTACATTTCAATTACATTTCAGTTTTTTACCAGAAAGTATGAGGTGGTTAGCTGTTCGTGGGAGGACAGATGAAGCCCAGCAGGTGGTCGAGCGGATAGCCAGCTGGAACAGGCGGTCAGTGCCCAAAGACAGCTTGGATGTAATAAACGTTCGTATCCCTAGTCCCTGCAGTATGTCTGCTCCATGTAGCTGTACATGTATTTGTTTCTTGAAGCCTTTCTCTTAGGACTTGTTCTGAATCGCCCACTGACCACGTAACACACAAACAGTGTGAGTTGTCACGTGAGGGAGAGTGCTCGGCCTTAGGTTCCTCTCTATGCCGAATACAAGACGTGTATGCGAAAAAGACAAGAATTGCAAAGAATAAAATATCATTTTTGATTCTGTGATTTTATGTAAGACTAGCTGGGTATCCCACGGCCTCCGTGGGAGGTTTTTCTGAATCTTAAATTTTTTGGCCAGCATGCGCACCTCGATGCTGATATTTTGGTTCATTAAACTGAATAGTACTCAAAAAAAAAACGTGTTGTGAACGCGCCATGTGTCCCGCACGGAAGTGATGGCGGACAAAATTAGTGATAGTTAGGCATTAAAAAAATTAATTAAAACAACTCTGTAAATTCAATCACAACAAAGAGTAGCCTATAACACAGCTGGTTATCAGTTGCCCACGTCTGTAATTTTATTTGAATTTTAAATGCCTGCCGATTCCGACTTTATTGGACCATAAGATAACTGATCGCTCTTATTATAGAGATTAAGTGGGGGAAAAAAGAAAGAACAAATTATTTTTATCAAGTGGGTTTTGGTCAGAATTTTTTGTTTGCCACACCTCAATTAGCATTTTTTACAATGCTTGTTGTATAGTCTATCTCTTGTTCCTGGCAAAGGGACGTAATCTGGCAAAGTGTCTTAGTATTGAAACCATAGTGAAACAAAACAAAACAAAATAAAACCAGGACAAGAAAGAAATAAATGAATTCTCAGTGAATTTTACCATCAAAACATTCCATAATTTGGGCTATCGCTCACAATCCGATTTCACCTTCCATCTGATCAAAGCTTTGGCTGTTTTGGAGATTCGGCACGAGTTGATTGTCTTACACTATGAGTCATGGTTGGTACTGGAGCTGGCATGGTACAGACATGTCATCTGATCTTCCAATTTTATCATCAACAGCTATACAGGGTGAGACAGAAGTAATGGGACAGTCAATGCATGTAACGGACGGGTTTTTTAGACTCTCTCTAACGATCGATTACTTGATAGCGGAAAATTGTTAACCACAGACAAAGCTTTTGTTTCATGATATGTAAATGTTATCTAATAATGTATAATCTAATGTAACGAGGGCTGTCTAGACAGTAATTAGAAAATTAACATAAAGTAAAATCTCTTTTTGGATCTAACTGAAAGTCACATAAGAGCTACTGTCACTCTTTGACTAATTTTTAAAGTAGTCTCACTGAGGATCGACACACTTTTGCCAACCCTGAGCCAGAGTTTAGATAACCTTCCTGAAAAAAAAAAAAAATGCGTCAAAGCGATGAAAACCAGTCTCGCGTTTCCTCAGTGAGTTTGTCTTCAAAGTCAAACTTGTTTCCTTCAAGATGGGATTTCAGGGCCCAAACTGGTGATAATCTGACTGAGCCAAATTATGAGGTGTCGTGGGAAAAATCTCCCCTCCATAGCGTTGGGGCCAGTTTCTTGTCAAATTTGCTTTGTGTGGTGTTGTGCTGCCATGATGGAGAATGACGCCCTCGCTCGGAAGTCCCGGTCTCTTGCGGCGCACAGCTTCTCTCAATCAGTGAAGTGTTTCATAACAACGAGCACCCTTGATCCATGGGACAAATTGTGTAACAGAAGGACACTGTTGGCATTACAGAACAGATAGCCACAATTTTTTTTTTTTTTTTCCCCCGAATGCTGCACATGGAACCTCTTTTGTGGGCAGACATGGCGAATGTTTCCAACTCAATCCGTTTTGTTTCTGGTGTTGCATGATGCATCCAAGTCTCATAACCAATGATTAAATGTTTGAAAAATCTCTCATGATATCCTTGAATGTCCCCACCAGTTCCCATTTCAGCAAAAGGATTCTCACTACCACCACCACCTCGTCTGTACCAATCCAGGTTCTGTGGAACATTGACTCGCTGCAGCTTATGATCCCCAGTCAACTGTTTTGAAAATCAACCAGCCGAAACCTTCCGACAACCCAAGCGCATACTATTTTCATGAACAATGCTCCTAAAAATTTCAAGAACTGATCAATGGCTCGAATTTTCAATCGCATATCTTCTGAAATAAGTTCAGCAACGCGAGCAACGTTTTGTGCGTGCCTTAAAGAACCCAGTACACAAATTATATACCTCACTTTGCCCTCTGTATTTTCAGTGTTTACCACCGTATATGGTAACACTTTCATTATGGATTTCGGTAGGCTTTTTTTCCTTTTGCATGCAAAAATTGCACAACCCCTCTCACCGCTACCCGTGACCTTTCTGTAGTGGTGGCCGCCATATTTAACTTGACATAATGGCAGAATGCGTTCAGCTCTGATGTTGATGTCTGGCCACAAGAAGGTGCTTAAATTTCATGTTGCACGCTGCTTACAGATTTTAAAAGCATTGATTAGTCAGAAAGTTTTGGCTATCTTCTTATTACTTTCTACACAGTCGTTGTATTACTTCAGACTTGAACTAGAAACTTTCTGGCTGTTCGGTTACTTCTGATCACCCTGTATTGCAGAATTCACTTCAATAGAACAAAAATTTGAGTTTAATGCTTTATAATGTTTGTGTGTCATCTCTCTCTGTGAGAACTGTCTTGAAATAGTGTAGATTCGAGGCTGAAATTATGTCAGTAACTAAGAGATAAGTGACCCAGCAAGAAATATGCGATCGTTTTGCTTTTCGAGGATTGTATGGCAAATTTTAATGATCTTACTGTGATAGCAATCAGACACAGTGTTGAACGTGTACAATGCTATTCCCATAGAGCTCATTCTTAGTTAAATTCAATGGATCAGCTAGGAAGCAATCCTGAACTAAACATTACTGGAAGCTGTAATCATGGTTTAAGAAGTGTATGTCTAAAACTGCTACATGTATGTGTTTTGTAAGGCAATACACTATCATAAAAATTAAAATCACTTCGATAGCTTCATCAAAAGATTTATATCTGGAACATTCCTAGATATGTATATTGACCTCAAATAGTTTGTAGATAGCGAGCATTTAAGGTATTGATTAAAGCTTTGCACTTCAGTAATGCCTGTAAATAGGGTCATGATTGCATCTGTTTTACAATAGGCAACTCGCTGTTTCCACTCTAGTGATGAGAACGTGTTAAATAAATAATGTAATTGTCTATTCACAACTTACATGAGGTCAGATTTACATCTCAGATTATTCAGAGAATTGCACGACACTTTATAATTACCGTGAGAGAATGGGGGAAAAACTGGCTATAAACTAGAATGCATAATGATGAAATCTGAAATGTTAGGGTTATATTTTCTTTGATGTATAAACTTTTCTTTACAAATTTATCTCATAGGCTATTGCCCTAGAGGCCAAATACTGTACCACTGGTGAATCGTATAAGAATTACACATATCTGGACATCTATAAAGGATGGCAGCTTTTCAAGACATCTTGTATACTGCAGTTTTTATGGTAGGACTGGAGTCAGCCCTTGTCGTTGTTGTTATTTTTTTCCCAAAGTGAGAGGAACTCTTGATACCATAGGCACGAGAATGCTTTCATTGACTTATTTTATTTCTTTTTGGTTTTGTTGTTGTTGTTGTTGTTGTTGTTGTTGTTGTTGTTGTTGTTGTTGTTGTTTTTAGTCTTACTTTCTTATGAGATGATGTGGTGGGGAGGGGTGGGGGTCTCCAGTTTTCCTCTTGTGTAAAGATATGTGCACAAAATATGTAAATAATATTGTTATTGTATAATGCAATACTTAAAGAATCACAAAGAATGTGACTGTTGTTTTGTTTTGTTTTGTTTTTTTCCCCTACTAAGAACCCCTTAATTTTTTTTTTCTCTGAGGTTTTTTTCATTCCCACATTCTATAGAGTAGTAGTGTTGCAAAGGAAACACTGAATTGCCCTTGAACAGCCAAAATAATAATAATAATAATAATAATAAAGTTACCGATGCACAAAGGAAAAAACAAAACAAAACAAGTACAAAAAAAAAAAAAATCAGCTTGATAGAGAGAGAGAGTAATGGGGATAAAAGTATGGAGAGCGTGAGAGCAAGGGCGTGAGAGCAAGGGGGAGGCAGAGAGATGGTGGAGAGACAGAGAGAAATAAAGGATGGGAAAACAAAACGGTGAGAGTGAAGAGAGAAAAGGAGAGAAGATATAAAGAAGTAATTCCAGAGAGTGGATAACACAATGGGCTAGGGATAGAGGCGTGGAGGGGAGGGAGGGAGACAAAGAAAAGAAAAGATAGAGAGATGGAGAGAGAATGAAGATAGGGAAGAAATGGAAAAGATACTGAGAGACAGATAGAGACAGTGAGAAAGACGAAGAGATGGAAAGAGAGAGGAAATACCTATTCTCAAAAGCGCAAGCAGTTTCGACGGAAATAAAAAAGGAAAGTAAAGAAACGTAATGACTGCATGCCCACATGGTTCGAGAGGAATGCACAGCGGGAGGTTAAGGGGTGGAGATGGAAATATTTGAGGTGATGAGGTTTGGGGCGGAAGAAAGAGGTAGGTGAGAGGTTAGTAGAAGAAAGAAAGGTTCGAACTGGTGGGATTCAAAAGGAAAAAGTTGGAATGGTTCGAGGCCTGGATGTCTAGAGATGGGGGGGGGGAGGTAGGAGGGACATCCAGTAATGTCGGAAATTCCGGGAAAAAAATGAGTTTAAATGAACGATCGAACGCATAAATCTATAGATCTGCCTCCCAAAAAGCGAATTTTAATGAAGTAATATTTAATGATCGAGGGTAAGAACAATACTGCCTCGCTCAGAATTAATGCACTTTCGATTTCTGCATTAATTCAAAAAAAAAAAAACGATGTCTGACCCTGCACATCTCATTCAAAGTCCGATTTCTCGGTTCTAGCTCAGCGACGTAAGTCTTATTTCGACTGACGGAGAGACAAAAAATGCTCTTTTATCGAAGAACTCCCCCCCCCTCCCCCTTCCCCCCACACACATGGTTTTCTGAGACATTTTCAGTGTTTATATTATGAGATGTCATTTTGATAAAAGTATTGGGGGTGGGGGGTAGGGGGGGGATTTGCTAACATTGTAGAATTCAGAGCTTTGTGATCATGTGACACACGTTGGACATCATCGGACATGGAATAACAGCAACAGCAACGAGAAAGAGGTCAGGAAAGAGAAAAGAGAGAATCTAACTGACTATGAAGGCCATTAATGGACGATCCACTCCCATCCTGCACTATCGTCACTTTGGCCATCCAGAGCGAGTACGCAAAGGTTAAGGCAAGGAAGAAGCGGGGAAGAGAGAGGGGCGGGCTTTGTAGTTCTGTAGCTCTCTAACTCTTTGCCAGGGACATTTTTTTTTTTTTTTGTACAACTTGTTATCGTAACAGCAATTAATAAACAGGGCAGAGAGATAAGAAGAAATTTCTTAACATCCGACTTGAAAAGACCTGAATGCCATTTCCCAGCTACCACTCGGTCAAGCCTCGGGTGACGTGAAGACTCGGAGAGAGAGAATCCATTCATCAAAAGTTCCCAGTGCTCCCAGTTGGCAGTTCTTCGTCACGGATGTGTGGTCTGTTCACAAAGTACGACTCAAAACTAGAAAGTGCGTCCCTCAGCAAGCCGAGACCGCCGGTCTTGTACGGGGACATTCATTATCCGTTCGTTACACCAAGTCAGACAGAAAGAAGGTGAAAAAAGACCAATCCCATAAAACAGGCATAGGTTAATGAGTACGACATCTTTTTTTTTTTTTTTCTCCTTTACTTGCTCAGAAATATAAACTATATGAGTGCTATGCAAAAAGAAAAGCGCCTTACATAACGAAATCCCTACCACAACTACAAGTACTACCGTTACTACTGTTACTTCGACCGCTGATATCGCCAGTACTTCTGTTACCACCACATTTCCTGTGACCACTCCTGGTACTACTTCTACTACCACTACTATAACTACTACAACTATTTCCATCACTACTCGTACTTGTACTACAATGACGTTTTTTTTCATCTGTGCAGACATCTTAGACAGAGAATTTCCTGCCTTAGTGCTGCAGTGATAAGTACTGCAATTTCCTGGCCCGTCTTTCCTGTTCCTGGTCATTTTAATTGAACCTACCTATGTTTGACAAGCTTGGCTTATGACAGGATCTGCAGGCAGAGAGCTACTGTAACTGTTGTAAGAACGTGTAGAGTATATGAAATGGTATGTGCTGCACAAATTATGTACTCTATTAGTTTGCATGAGGAATAATTATGGCTTTACATCTGCAGTGTTCAAGTTTAAATCGGAGTTATACATAGTTCGAGCTGAGAACCGCGGTGTCAACTTTGTCAATAACTTCAGCTGTAGATGTAAGGAAATCGCCGGCCGGTTGACACACCTTCGCCCAGATTCGTGTCACTGATCATGTTTTCGAGAACATTCTCTCCCTCCCCCCCCCCCTTCCCCGCCTCCGCTCCGTCCCTCTCAAGCACGGATACCTGCAAAAGAAGAAAAGTAATAAGGAAGTGTGTAGGCGTTTCAGATTTCATTCACTTCACTGAGGACCGGTAACTTTTGCAGGCACGGCACAGTGTAATGACATTACACACACACACACACACACACACACACACACACACACACACACACACACACACACACACACACACACACA
>JBCAUA010079072.1:0-10809 GCA_038406235.1 Peronia verruculata | reverse complement strand
TATATATATATATTTTTTTTTTTTTTTTTTTTTTTTTTTTCAGCCCTTCGGTCTCTTCGTAAGTGGATTTCTTTTACTGTCTCATCAATTTCAATATCACTTTTGTATGCGACATTGTAAGTTCCTGATTTTTTTTTTCTTCCATTTTCTCCCTGCACCGTGCATACGTTTTATTTACATCTCTGAAATTTTGCATCATTCATTGCCACATCAACAAATCAAGACATGAAAAATCTGTTACAAAAAGAGTTTTCAGAAATTTGTCGATTATTACAGTTTATCAAAACCATACCAGGCAGTTTAGAAGTAAACTATTTACAAACTCAACCACTGATCTAATTCCATTATAAAATTACAACGACTTTTGCATCAGCCTGAAATTACCATACCGAGTGGAAATATATACACCTAGATTAAAACAAGTGAGAATGGCAGCAGTCTACTAAAAACAGACAAAACATAATAATCCGTATTAAGTAAAGAACCACTCTCGTAGACAGGACGGAACAAAACAAAAGTAACAATCTGAATAAATGCTAGAAATAATATAAGTATTATAAGCCTTCATCCACGTATAAAATAAACAGTTTAGAAGAAACGAATAGAGGGAAGGAGACAGAGAAACGAGATAGGCGACAACAGAACAGACACAGAAGAAGGGAGTGAGGGATGAATGGATAAATGATGGATGGATGGATGGATTGATGGATGGATGGATGGATGGGTCCATGGATGGATCAATGGATGGATGGATGGATGGGTCCATGGATGGATCAATGGATGGATGGATGGATGGATGGATGGATGGATGGATAAGCCTATCAATCACCTGTTGATGGCTTGAGCTGTGCATGGGTTGGTCAGGGTGGTTGGAAGAGCTGATGTAGGATTTACAGGCGCAGTTCCACCTAGTGAAAGAGAATCATGGCAATGAAAGAGTTATCCATAGCAAAATTATAATGGATTTACCGTGAATTTGAGTGATGAGGTATAGCACTATAGCAGCTCTGCAAACGTAATGGGAAACACAAAGGCCACATTAATCTGAAGATAGATTCTGCAGGCAAGGAAAAATCATGTACGGTACTGAAATTTACACTCTTTGCAATAACTGCTCTACACTGAAGAATGGGATATTTCTTATTATTACATACAACTTGGAGACTGAAATATATTTTAATCTTTATATGTCTCGATTGAATAAACCTACAATAAAATATTCGACAAGTCACAATGACAAAACAAACTGTGTATTCAGTGCAATGATCTTTACAAATTATGTAGCATATACATGTACGTTGATCTGGAAAACTGACTCAAAGAATTATTGTATGTGATCTACTTTTCATCAGTCAACCTGCATGTCCAGTTATCTAGTATCTCTTTAATAATACATAAATAGTCAATAACAATATTAATGTATATCTATTTTGACGTCGTACAAATATAATAACATAACATTATATAGAAATCGTACTATTGATGGGATAAACACAGGACAGCATTCCCTGGTCCCATAACAGCTTGTTTGGGCACTGTAGCACGGATGGATTGCCGGCTAAGTCACATTCGATAAACCTGCATGATAGAACAAAATAGGTCAATAGTATCATGGTCGGTAATCTCTTGCCCAAAATGAACTGATTAAGCCTTACTACCTGCATTTAGTGCCAGCTCCGATCTGAATCAATAGTAATTCATTTGTCAGTCGAATGTGTTCGTTTGCCGACAGAGATATAATGAAAAACTATTTTTTCCTAGATAGTCAGTGCCTAATGCTTTGCCATTACAGGATAAATGGATTATGTGTCTTTTTAATTTCAAATTGAGGACCTCATTTTCTAACCGTTTTATTGAGAGGATTGTATGACTTCTGAGCAGAGATAGAAGAGCAATTTCAGTTGAAACCAGTAATAATGCCATAGATCTATCTCATCTCAGACTTTAAATTTTCATATTTTATCCATGAGATTGAAACAGCAGTATATATCATTCATAAGATTGAAACAGCAGCTGGAGTAGTGAACACAATCATGGTCCGACGTGACAATCAAAGTCGAGAATTTCACACTACTATCAGCCTACCTGGTGCTATCACCAGCTACAGCAAAATACAGCTGACCCCTGGCGATATTGGTTGCGGTGCAAGGGTTAACAGACACAGGAACCTAGGAGGTCCAGGAAGAAAAATGAAAAGACGGGATTTTATGTTATAATATACGCTAGTTGTATTTGATGTCCCCAGCATGACATTACATGATGATCACGATTTGTTATATCGGTTCTTATACCTGTCACAGCTATATGGTAATTGTGATTTTTAAAAAAAACCTGCAAAACTGGCAGGGTAAATGAGCAGCAAAAATAACGAGCTCATATCATTGTAAAATTTCTATTCTTGTTTGTTTTTGTTTTTTTTCTTTAGCATGGCAGCTAGACCTACTGGTAACTGCTAAGGTTACAACAACTCAAGGTCTTTCTGATGACCCCTCAAATACAGAACAATTTTCTGACAGAAAATATATTTCATATAATTCTATCAGCTCTGTAGCCAGCCATTACAGGACCCATTCTAGTTCTTGCACAGCCGCTTGAACTTTTTAAGTCAACCGCATCTTCTGTGGCACAACGTCATCTACCTGTGTGGCTGGTGCGGCGGTCGCTGGAACGGGTGTATTGGGAGCAGCGGCAGGTGGCCGGCAGGCGGTCACTGACGTGTCATAGACTGCCAAGAGATAGTAAAGTTCACAGTCAGACATCACAAGATATTTTCTTTGCTATAAATTCAGACTAAAAACATCTGGCACATTGCGTTCCCTATAACTAGTTTACCCCGCGATTTCTGTCACAGCTGTGTACGTTACTGGCTAACAGAAACAAATAAATAAAACGCATGTCTAGATCATTTGTTTCCATCATCCTAAAGAGGAAACTGAGGATTTGAAATCTAGGTGCATGTATGTATGTATTCTGTACATGAGGTAAACATATTCATTAATTGTATTAAAATACACGTTTTCACTGCATTGGCTCTCATTATCATATTGAATAAATTCATGTGTGAACTGACTATTATTATTATTATTATTATTATTATTATTATTCGATCACTATAAACTAGAAATTGTGAGAGTCTAATTCTTCCAAAATGTACTAATTTAGTCATATTCTGTAAAAATTGAAAAGCTTCTTCCACACGGATTATTAAAACTTTTTATAATAATAAATTTACTTTTGTTTTTCATTTATGTATTTTTGTATTTATTTATTCATTTACTTATTTATTTATTTATTTATTTATTTATTTACTTATTTATTTATTGCCAAGATAACGAACCTCAAAGACAGTATCATAAGTTTATTCAATTTTCAACACACGTTCCATAGACTGTTATTTATTTCTTTTAATGTAAAGAGTAGGTTGCCGGTTCACAATCTGTCTTAAATATTAAGACATTCATAAATGATGATGATTATGATGAAGACGATAACGATGATGGTGATAAAATGATGCTGAACATAATCGAAGAAATACAGACGAAGAAAGCTTGTGACAGCAGACAATTCTGGCCTACCTTCCCCCTGGGGGCATTTGATGATGTACATTCGGTTGTAGATGTCACACTGCAGGAACATGGTGCTGTCTGTGGGGTGGGGGAAATAGACTCGGTTCTGAGGGTTGGTCAGGCAGGGATTGGGCACACCGAACAAGCCTGAGCACCACAAAAACACAAGTGTAAATGTTCAACTGAATTGCAAGGTTATAGCCACACCTGGAACTTATTCTTTATATGAAAGGCTGATATTGCAACTCATGGTAATAACAGATCAATATATGCCAGTTATAGTAATACGAGTACGTCTTAGAAAAAAAAAAAAAAACTTTATTTTTGATAATGGATATCTTAATCGTCGATGCATAAAAGTAAATAATAAATGTCACTATCTTATCCATTGTATCACAACAGACTGATGGTGATTTTAAAAAAAAAAAAGAAAAGACAAAAGAAACATTGTAGCTGATGTTCACTGACTAGTAATTTCTATTTATTTGTTAATCATATTTTTCTTATCAAAGATATCAAAAAAAAAAAAAAAAAGTTATACTTCTTTGTAGCAATGTAAATTCACTTACTTGCACATGTAGCTTGCCTCTTTTCTGTGGAGGAGGATTGTGAGCGGTAATAAGGTCAGAGATTGAGGATAAGGAGGAAGGAAGGAGAGAGGGACGGGTTTTGAAAACAATTATACAATAATAGTAGATCTATAATCTGAAATTGATATGCCAAAATTAGAGGAGGAAAAAGAATAACAATAAAAATGTTGACTGCATTATACTGTCTGCCATTGAAAACAAAACAAAACAAGTCAAAACAAAACAAGAAACAGATGAACAAAACAAAACAAACAAAAAAACATATTTTAAATTATGAGGGCTTAATACCAGAACTCCTTTTTTACGTAACAGGTCAGTGTTCTGATTGTTATGTGGGTCAAAATGCACATACACATACATGTCAACACACACAAAGATACACACACGCAACAACAACACAACAAAAACGACGGGGAAAAGCGGATCAAGGTGTTAATTCATTGTGTCTTTGTTACTGTTGGTATTGCTTACTCTATTAATACCCCTGGTATCTGACTGGACTCAGGGGCGTAGCTCATCGCTCATATCGATTCCCTTAGCAGAAACCGTCTTGTTAGAGCTACATTAGTTTCCTATCAGTCTGAATTATGCAGGCAAACTTTCACGTGTATATGGTATAATTTTTTAAAAAATATTAATTCTTAGGTAAGTGTGCACGTTCCTGGGGGCGAACTTGCTTTATTTCCATTCTTAAAGTCGGAAGAAAAGTGTGAAGAATCACATATACGAACACCGGATGAACATAGTAGCCTAAGCATTGTTTCGAAAACGACTTTATTCGTACCATAGAGAAATAAGTACAATCCTTTCATAAAATAGCAAAATAATTCCGGTGTTTGAGAGTTGTGTTGATTTTAATCACAAACTTTAAGGAATCCACATTCTTCTTCTTCTTATTATTATTTTTGTTGACAGATTCGACCTTCATAATAATATGCGTGTCTTCTCAACCATGTCTATGGATGACTCTACTCATTCCACCTTTCCGGTTCCTCAGGATTAAAAAAAAATGAGATTCGCAAAGGAATGATGTTGATGTCTGTGTAGCCTAACTAGTAACCTAAACATAATTATGTCTATAGTGGTTGAAGTTCTTGAAAAAACACGTACATCATTTCATATTTTGAAACCAAATCTGGTTTTCAGTTCTCACCTGTTCCCCGCCCCAAAACTTTAAAGAAACAGGAAAATAATAGAAATAGATTAATTTTCTTGGCAAGGAAGGTTGCTGAGGGCGAAAGTAAAACAAACTTCCTCGGACGGAACGCTATTTCACCACTAGATCCTAAAATAGTATGTAAATGTTTCACTGTCACTTCGTGGGTATGATGTAAAATGTAATACAGTATATTTTTTCTTCTCTCCTCTACAGATGGGGACGCAGTGATTATCTAAAGATCACAGTCTTCCATGTTGTCTAGGGCAGTTAACTTTTGGGCCCGAACTGGGCGTGTTTCTTCTTCCTATATAGTCTTAGTTCTGACGGCTAGCCCAGATCACAGAAGCTTTTCTTTGAGATCTTTCTGCAAGTTTCTAGACGATACCAATCATATCGATTGTGATTCTCCATTTTAGAAATACTTCTTATATCCTCAATAACTTGATATTGCTGTGGCAAATGAGGTTACAATTATTCATGAGAGTGTACAAATGTATACAATAATTATGGTGTGATAGAGCAAACAAATATTGCATTCACGATGAGATGTCAGCCTGACTTCGAGACTCTGTCTGAAGGGAACTAAAGTTCAGTTCCACCGTCCACATTTTCTGCAAAAATGGATTAGCACTACTAAAGGAAAATCCCGAAGGCATATCGGAAAGCAAGTTAATAACTGGGAACTACTTAAATTTTTCTTTAATTATTTATTTATCTATTCTGTCAGAAAAACAATTCTTTAGTTTTGTAACTAAATTAAATTTCTTAATTACAAAAATAATACGACAAATTATACCTCGACCAGGAGCTCCATAGGCAAAGCCTAACACAACAGCAAATATAACTATGGCTTTCATCTTGAGATCTTTGGAAAACGAGTGACTAGAATCAATCCCCAGCTGACGTTTTGGCGTGACCCTGAGTAGTGCTGACCGACCAAATGACAGAGAGTGAGCTTGAGAATTGGATGTTAAATAGCGGCTCCCCACCCACTGGGTGGTGCCGACTAAACTTAGATATGGTGCCAAAGAGAGTCAATAATTTCTTACCAAATAAACCTACCGTACTAGATTACTCTTAATGATACCGTATTTATCCTAATACGAACCGTCAGTTAGCAACAAAACGTTGTAATCCACTTGACTGGCAAAACATATAAATTAGAAGTCACGCATAGAGTAAGGTATTCTTTAAAAAGATAGAATGGCGCTCTGCAGGGTTAAGTATTTCTTCATTAGGCACTTTGTTCATTAGGCCTACTGAGACTATTTAGCCTAAGCATTACTAAAGCGGCAGTCCTCTCCTTGATATCGATTCTTTTAAAAATCTTGTATCTTGCCACATTCTTATCTTAAAGGCAAATAAGAGGATAACGTCCTAGGTTAAATTTCTGAACATTTTTAATTCATTTTTATATATGTCATTAATTTCAATCATTCCTTTATGTGTAGAGATCTGTAACAGTAAACAGAATTGTCTGACCCCATACAATTGGGTGTGCATTCATTGAGGGAAATACGGTAATGTTGTTAGGACACCGGCGTTGTCAAGGAAAAGCCGCACTGGGTGGCTAGAACGGCGAATTTCGCAGTGACTCAGACTTAGGAAATGGCTTTAATGTTGATCAACAGGAGAGTTTTAAGAGGTGGACGTGATCTTATTAAGCATTTGGTCAGTTAATCAACATGGGGCGTCCCCGTTCAAGGGCCTGATAACGGCATCCTCTGTTTGTTCTTACAACGGACGGACGTTTACAAGCTTGACCAACAGAGGGGACACCTTCGACTGCAAAGACGTTTAGGTATCAAAAGGGAAGGGTATAGAAATTAAGAACACGCCTTATCTAGAAGATAGTGGCAGTGGTGATTTTGGAGGACTGCTAACTGAGAGAGGAGGAGGTTATAATTTTAATATCTCAAATGTTCCCTGTCGAACATCTGTGTCTTGCCTTTCAAGAGCATCAGGAGATAGCCTAAGCTTACATCGTTTTCTGTCAGAGACGAACTGATCGTACCGGCATTTCTGCTGGGTCCTCTGGACTAGTTGAAATATTGAAAACAACAACGATGTAGCCGTACACAGTCCGAGCCGATTGTTCAGATCTAGTCCATCACTGATAACTCTTGTCACTAAAATTGTGACAATAATCAGCAACAGAGCTGTACTTCTCTTATATTTCGGATGATTTTATACACATCTAAAGCACATGTACTCGTACTAACAACCGTCTTTGGCTCCAAGGGAAAAGATGTATACCAAAAGACCCAACTCCATTAAAAAAAAAAAAATACTACATTTACTATTAGACAGAAAATCCTCGTGTTTGAAATTGTAAGTGAAAGTGGAAGGGAAACTGCTCAGGTAAAGGGAGATAGGTGACGGTCTCATTAGTGTTGACCTTTCCTGTCCTGACATCTTCTAAATTAAGGCCATGGCTCTTGGTGGTCGTCACCTATCTTTATTATTTTACAACCAGGGAATTTTCAAGGCTCGAACTAATGCCATTGGTTTTCGGTCTAGTTGTAGCTGACCGAGATGTTCTGGCCATTCTGCCATGCAGCCACTTTTTGTATGGCTCAAAATGATTCTGTTTACCTCTACCGTCCGCCTCGGGTCTATAATTTTCCAGATCCAACAAGAAGACTTTTATGCTACTGTTGCTAACATGCGGGACGCTTTGGGTGTTCCTGCCACTTGACTTGAGCTTCAACAGAGAATATTAATTATGCCATTGAACCAATATAGCACCTCATAGAAGACTTGCAGCTCACGGGAGTTTACTTTGTGAAGCATATACCGGAAACCATACAACGCAAGACCGCTGAATGAATGTCATTGCTTCAAACAGTGGAGCTCCCTCTTTATTCCCCTGCCCTCCCTCCCACCTCTCCTTCTTCCCTTCTCTCTCTCTCTCTCTCTCTTTCCCTCTGTCTTCACGCTGTCTCACTCAGTTCATACCCCTTCAAATCTTATTGTGCCGTAGCATTTTCTATCTGTCTATTATCCGTGTTCCATTCATCAATACATCCACCCATCCATCCATATGCCATCCGTCGATCCGTCGGTCTATCCATCCATCCTTCCTTCCATCCATCCATCGATACATCCCTCCTCCATCCATCCACCCATCCATCCATCCAATCCATCCATCCATCCATCTATCTCACCATCCCTCCACCATAATCATCCTATCTATCTATAGATATTACCGTCTGTCTGTCTGTCTGCTTCTATGATTTAAAAAAAAATGGATTCGTTTATCTACAAACCTGCTCTCAATTTGTTCCTTGTCGTATCTGTACCATCATAAGCAACGCTACATCCAAGATAATTGATTGGGGACTGCTGCTGTATAAGGACAATGAGAAAAATGTTGCTGAGAGGGTGGAGGGAAGAGAATATCTGGGATATTAGCTGGCCAGGGTAAGAATGGAGGGAATGGAATCATCTCAATTTAACAGTCTCAAGGATAGAGAACAATAACTAATAATATATTTTAGGTGAAACATTGATTTATCGAAGGAAAGCGGGCATAAAACAAGAACACAGTAGTGAAGAGAGCAAAATTGTGAGTGGGGCAATGTGTTCTTATGAATAGAGTAGAAATGGAGTGGCGGGAACAAGTTGTGGTGGACAACAGTTACTGATGGGCTTATTTTATCTTGGGAAAACTCAAATCACTCATTCATGCAGGAAGGGCACGGTGCACAGACACGTAGATCAAAGTGAAAATTCCTAGGCTTTGTAACAAGGTATTGGTGGATAAGCACAGTGTTGAAGATGTGTCTCAAGAATTTCATGTTTATTGAACGAAAATTGACATACTGAAAGCAAACGGGCGATGTGTGTAGAATATAATTATCTGAGAATTATGTAATCCACAAAAAATTCTCTTTAGATTTAAATCCGAATATGGAGTTTATATAAAGAAAAGGCATAATATAATTCATTGTGCGATCTTCACCACAACATGTACGGCATTTTAAAAACATATACAAGAAATATTCAAAAACATATCAAATGAGAAATCATATTGCACTGATACAATAAACAAATATTTATACATGGCAAGGTCGTGGAAGATTATCATCAGGAGCTCGTTCCTAGAGCTCCAAGAGCTAGAATAATGCCAACAGTTTATTACATGAATCAAAGTGATTTACGTCATCCAAATTACAGCATGCATAACAAAGCGAAATAGCTAAGGGTGGGGAAGGGGTGGGGGGGTCCTGAAATTGTTGCTCAAAACACTCAATTTTGGGTTTCAGTTTCCTTTTAAAAGTTCGGTCACTGCTGAATATAAAAATGGTATTAGAAAGTTGATATGTCCATTCTAAGGTGTGGGGAGAGGGGTCAAGCAAAGGTTGACCTGCCCCTCAGCCACCCAGGCTCTTGCTCATTTTGGGCTCTTGATTCAATGATAGATCATCACTGTTTCACTGGCAATGGGCAAATTGCGTATAGAAGACTTGATTATGATCTCCTTTATCACTGTCGGGAGCCCCAGTGCCAGGGCCGGATACTGGCTGACCATCTGAGGCACTGACCATACTCAATTTCAGTGAAAACGTTCACCTGGGCCTCTGAAATAGACTTCCCACGGCCTAATTGCTGAATTATGCCATTTTTTCTGCTGTTTCAAAGTGCATTATCTGTCACAGAAAGGGTAAAAACGCCCTAGGTTTTGACTGAGGAAGTCATAGCAGCCATATATAGCCCTCTTTGGACCCTAAAATGACTCCACGGAAGATGGGGGTTGGGAAGCCAAAATGGAGGAAAAATGGGGGTAGGGGCACAGAAGAAGGCAAAAGAAGGCAAAGAAATCATGGAAAAAGGTCTAGTAGATGAAGTAAACATGTTTTGGGATTGTAAGTTCGATCAGAAGCTCTTTAGGGCTGTTTTTGTAGCGAAAAAACTTTAAATGAGTTTTTCTCAAAATGAGGTTTTTTTTTTTGCACTACACCTATGCTACCTACTTTTTTATTAATGGACCGATTGCCATGAAATATAATATGCATATAGAACAAAACAATACAAAATTATGATCAGAGAGGATTTGTGATATCTTTTTAAATGTTGGAGAAATTTGAGATTTTAGGGTCAAATTTTGGCAAAATCCATTATTTTTTTATATATCGATTTTACAAATTTCTGAAAAAAAAAAAAAAAGAAAAACTAAGCCAATTATCAAAAATCCCTCTGATCATTTATAGATATTGAACTGAAAAATATGTAAGCAAATTTTCAAGGAAATCGATTGAAAAATGTAGAAGCCTATTTATGGTAAAGTACGTAAAATTGAGTAGTAAAATCCAAGATGGCGGCTGTTGCCGTGGCAACCATGAGTGATTTCGATTTTTTTGCTTTGTTTGTTTTCCTTTAATTTGACCATGCCGAATTCGATGGTAGTATTTAAAATCTTCTCCCCCCTCCCCACCCGAGCGTTTTCAAAAATGATTTCCAGGAGCCGCCCCCCCCCCCCAAGGTCCTAAAA
>JBCAUA010079061.1:0-10809 GCA_038406235.1 Peronia verruculata | reverse complement strand
TTGAAAGGCTTAAGAAAAAACAACAATTATGTTTTTGCATCTCACGGTCGAGAAGTAACAAACATCAGTGAGTATTCTGTTTTAAGCAGAGGGTACAAACACTCTGCCTGGGATTTCAAGGTTTTTTGCTTAGTCGAATATGAACTATTCAGTATCTGAGTAGATAAGAAAGTAGGCAGACCGACAATCATATATGTTTGCAAAGACCGAGGAAAGACGTGGCTTCTGAGGTTGTAGGAAATCGGGTCTCAGAGACTAGAGATTAGTGGATTAAGTGGATTAGAAGCTGCATGTGAGCTGTTTACACGTGTGGTCTTTCTGGATGACTGATTGGATGATTACTCAGCGTGTGAACTGATCCGTGTTGCGACTTCAGGCAAGCATCGCTCACTTCTCGCCCTACTTAACGATTGTGATTGGAACCGGTTCTTTTTATTCAGGTCTTCGCTGCTCAAGCTTGTTGTTATATGCTTTGTTTCTTCTTCGTACTTTAACTCTGCACACGGTCATGCTAAAACGAAAAAAAGGGGGGGGGGGGGTTGGTCGCAGGAGAGACCTCCACCCATTTGTTTCCTCCGTTATAGTCAAAAGCTGCATGGGGGATCATTCTGTTTACTAGGGCTAGTTTAACTCTTTAGCACTCGTTTTTTAAACCACTGTCCAAGCTCACGGCGTCAGGAAAATCAAATACATTGTATTCTTTTTCAGGTCTTTCTCCCTCGTAATAGTAATCAGTACAGCTATTATGTCCCTTTCAGGCGTTTGAAACAGCCTAAACAAGACCACAAATCTTCTAGCGCTTCTTGTTCGAGACGTGTCCGTTTTTCAAAATTTGAAACAGTCATCACGCATTCTTGAATATCTTCTTGAGTTCACTTAATTTCCTTCTCTGATCGTCCAATTTATGCCAAATAAACCTTTTAACCTGTTCACGTGTACAATTGTGCGAAGTATAGTACAGCTGCAATCGTGTTGATGTGCTGTTAAAAAGATTTGTTCCCAGCAAGCGAAAGGTTGGAAATACCCGTTTATTTTATCAGGGGGTACAACACTCCAAACAGTTAACAAATTTGCCTCACTTTTCGGTTTGACCCTGTTACTGTGGGGAGGAAATGTATGACCAAAACCTTTGGGCTGTGAGCCTATTGAACCTAGATGCCCTACAAATAATGGAAGCATCAATAGTGTTAATGATTTAATGACGTAGGGAAAAGTATGACGTACTTCCGGCGTTGTGTTGTTGTTGTCGTTGTTGTTGTTTTGTTTTTTTTTGGGGGGGGGGAAGTTTTGCGTTCAACTAGTGTTGTGGGATTTCATGGTGGAGGGTAATACACATAGGTAAGTATTCTATTTTTAACAGGGGGTACAACACTCCGCCGGGAATTTCCAGATCTGTGTATAGTCCAATATGAACTATTCCAAATAAATAAGCAAAGCATTGATGTCATGGTGACAATTCATTGGATTGGCTACTCGTTTTGCTCCACCCTTAATAAATTTCAGTCAGTCGAAGATACTGCAGTCGGTCAGATGATTCTCCCACTGAATAAGCCGAAAATTCTCGATTTCAGAATTTCATATTCCGTACAAATCAGTTCGAACTTATACAGTATTCTAAGATGTCGATGCCTTGTCGCAACAGCATTGGGCCATGCCGGCCATTCTGTCACTCAATTGCAGGCGAGATCGATTCGAACCCCGCCCACTCTGTCGAGACAACAGGCGCTCTACCGCCGGAACGTTGTGCCCCTTAAGTAGTACTATAGCTGGATTGTTGATTCCGACACTTAGTAGCTGCAGAGACAGAAGACGTCCTAATGTCCTACCACTGGTCCTTCCTCCCACGCTATTCATAGGTTGTCGTTTCGAACCCATAGATTGGGCACAGGCAGAGGACGCCTTAACGCCTGACCATTGGGCTCGTCCTCCCACGATGTCTGTGGGTTATTGATCCGAACTCTTAGACTAGGCAGAGACAGAAGACGCCGTAACCCCCGACCATTGGACCCGTCCTCCCACGCTAACCTTGAGCTCTTGATTCGAACCCATAGACTAGGCAGAGACAGAAGACACCATAACGCCCGACCATTGGGCTCGTCCTCCCACGCTAGCTAAGCTTGTGGGTTATAGATTCGAACCCATAGACTGGACCGAAACAGAAGACGCCGTAACACTCGACCATTGTGCCCGTCCTCCCACGCTAACCTTGGGCTATTGATCCGAACCCTCAGACTAGGCAGAGACAGAAGACGCCTTAACACCCGACCTTCGAGCCCTTCCTCCCACGCTAACCTTGGGTTATTGATTCAAACTCATAGACTTGACCGAAACAGAAGACGCCGTAACGCCCGACCATTGGATCCCGTCCTCCCACGCTGTTCCAGGGTTATTGATGTGTCTGGGGGCCTCAAGTTATTGCTACAAAGTCTGCCAGTCTTGACGTCGCTCTGTTTCTCTCGCGGGTCTGGGCATAAATTTCAAGCTCCATCGCTCCCTACATGTTCGTTTTGGACCCCGCCAAATACAATTAGTCAGGCAAAATTAGAAAAGAAAAGAAAACCATCCGAGAGATGGAATGTGGGCGTGAGAACTGATGGGAAAATCAGGCTTTTTCCGAGCAGCCGCTGGTGTCGCAGAGCACATAATTAAATCTCTAAAATAGCCCAGAAAAGGGAATTTTCATGTTTGGTGCTCAGACCTGCAGTGTGCAGCGGTGTTCAGCGCTAGATATACAGTGTCCATAAAATCTCTCTACAGTTTTAAAATTACAAAAGCGGTTTATACATTTTAACCAAATTTACTCTAATGTAATCAATGGTTGTCAATTTTTTTTTTTTTTTCTAATTTAATTCACCTTTACACGGCCAATATTAGTTGCACGAAGCACATCAAAACGGCACTCGATTTCTTTCTTTGTTCGCTCAGTGAGGCAATGCCACAGCCCACATGGAAGAAAATCGAGTACCGCCTTGTTGTGCTTCGTACAACTAATGGTGGCCGTACAGGTGAAATAATAAGACGTTAAAAATTGACAACCACTTTTGACATTAGAATAAATCTAGTTCAGAAATCCTGTCTTTTGCCTTTGTAATTTTTTTTTTTTTTTTAAATTGTTAAGAGACTTTATGGACACCCCGTTGATATGTGTATGCCATAAAGCAGGTGGTAACAGAACGTTGGACTGGAGAGTCATAATGACTTCTGTCATTTCTCAAGTCATGATACCTTTCGCATCCATTTTTTTTTTTTTTTCATCCTCCCCGGGGGCCCGGGGTACATAAGTAGGTTCTTTGCTCCTACCTGCAGGCGATGAAAGCGCGCCATCGGTACGATGTCTCCCATGTGAATTGCCATCCCCGACGTTCCATAGGTGACATCTCTTCTCTCTCTCCTTGCTCCTGTCTTCTGTCCAGCTCTCTTTTTCTTGACGTGTAAACGTATCTTACCGTGTTTGGCACAATATAGATGTAATCGTGCCGATGTGTCGCTATACCCGAACACAAACAAACAAACAATGCATTCTTATCCGTTTGTTGTTGTTTTTGTTGTTGTTGTCGGTGGTGGTGTTTGTTGATATTTGTGTACCCATCGCTTTCAGAATTTATTATAAAGACACACGTCTGATATATAAATAAAGAAATGGTATGATTTATTAACCGTTAGTATATATTTCCCGTGTCGGTTTTGTCGGTGTATAACATATTAAGCGCTCATGTGGTGAGATTATTATGGACCAGTGTCGTGTATCAAACCACAAACTTGATAGTGTTGTTTGCTGTTGCTGTTTGAAGCAGATTCTGACCGGTTCTGTCCAGAAAAGCTCAAAATGGTGAATACCAAAGAAATAAAAAACAATTAAACCTACATTTTTAATATGCCATTTCCTGTGGCATTCGTTAGAACGAGCAGAGAAACACTGTTATTCTATGTTTTTATGTGTCAAATATTATAAATCAAGTCGTGAGCTCAGTTCTCTGTTGCCCTACCTCCATTTTGCACATTTTGAGATAATTGAAGAGTTGCGTTTAGCAGCTGTTTTTGTACATAAGAGATGGGACAAAATGATTTTCATAATATACCTGGTTGGACAAATTTTAATGATCGGTGAAACGACTACTGTATATGGTAGATTTACTATCCCTTTTTCACATGACATATATATCTCCTAATTGCCCAAAATGGAGATAAGACAACAAAGAACTGAGCTCACGAAGTTTTGGCATGGTCTGGATACTCTGTGGTGGCTTCGTTGGAAAAGATGGTATATGTACTCTTGATACCTGTTGATCTTCTGTGGCATTTATTTCATTGTCGTCGAAAGTGGATTTGGAACCCCCCCCCCCTTTTTTTAAAACGAAAATCTTACATAACACAGTGTTTTGAAGACAGATATAACATTATCAAGAAATACCATTTCTACGGAAACATTTCTTTATTCGTAGTTTTGAATTTTCCAAACAAGGTAGATAATGTCCTCAATACTTTCTGGTTTTCTTTCTCTTAACGGGCAAAAAGACTAAGCAAAGAAGCACTTTGTCCTGTCTCTATGTATGTATCAGATGCTGGACTTTATTGGAGATGGTATGAAGTTGTTGTGATGGTGAGTAGTTCTTGTCTTGTTCCGAAGTCTCTGATGGTGAACAGTTCTTGTTCTGAAGTAGTTTTTGTTCGTGATTAGTTCTTGTTCTGAAATGGGCCTTGTTCTGATTTCTCACCGAGAATAATTCTGGTCTTGTTCTGAAAGCCTCTGATAGTGAACAGATCTGGTTCTGAACTAGCTCTTGTTCTAATGGCTTGTGACAGTGACTAGTTCTTGTTCCGAAATAGGCCTAATTCTGATGGTTTCACACAGGGAGTAATTCTTGACTTTTCTGTCGCTGGGGATGGTGGCTGTCTCTCGTGTGACAGTAGTGTCTTGTAGTTCATGTTTTGTGTAGTTCTTGTTCTGTGTTGTTCTTGTCCTGTGTAGTTCTTGGACAGATGGCTTGTGATGGCGGCTGACGGCTTGTGATGCTAAACAGTAGTGTCCTGTGGTTTTTGTTCTGTGTATTCTTGTTCAGATGGCTTCTGATGGTAGCAGCGTATGGTGATAGATAGTAGTTGCCTGTAGTTCTTGCTCAGATGACCTTTGATGGTAGCTGAGGGCTTATAGTCATAGATGGTAGTGTCCTGTAGCTCTTGTTCAGATAACGTGTGATGGTAGCTGAGGGCTTATTATGATAGATAGCGGTGTCCTGTAGTTCGTAGCTAAGGGCTTGTAATGATGAGCAACTCTTTTTCAAACTACACGATACGGTGATCAGTTCTTCTTCTGGCGACATCTGATACTGAGTAGTTGCTTTGTTAAGTTCTTGTTCCGATTACTTATAATGTTGAATCGTTCTTGTTCTGGAGAAGCTGCGCGTGTCTGTACCGGAGACTGTAAATAACTTGACCCAGATATCTGATATCTCGAAGGTTGAAGAAATGAAAGTAGAGTTAACTAGCAACATTTTTGGGCAGGTACTGCTTCCGTCGTTTTGAACTAGGTGTACGAAAGGCTAGAAATTGTGGCTAGTAGGTCGATGAACACGGAGCCTGGCATGGTAAAGTTTCCGTGTCTGCATTCTGAAATAATAGAAGAAGGGAAAAGATAACGGCTGTGCAATATGTGTAATTATGACACATAACTGAAGGAAATAACAACTGTCATTTGTTTCTAGCATTGTGATATTTCATAACATTCTGTTATCTATAGACCTTGAGGTATTCATGTATAGTGTTTCTTCCAGGCATTCTTATCCTTCAGTCTGTATACCCAATATCTGGAACTCCTTACCTGTGAGAACCAATTGTTGTATGTCTCCATCAGTCTGTTTATCAATCTTTATATCTTGTGTCAGGACCCCCCACCCCCACTTTACCCGAGAGTCAGTTTTGGTGTGTCTCCACCAGTCTGTCTATCAGTCTGTATACCTTGCGTCAAGATTCCCTTACCTGAGAGAGTCAGTTTCAGTGAGTCTCCATCAGTCTGTCTATCAGTCTGCATATCCTGTGTCAGGATCGCCTTACCTGAGAGAGCCAGTTTCAGTGAGTCTTTATCAGTCTGTCTATCAGTCTGTATATCCTGTGTCAAGATTCCCTTACCTGAGAGAGTCAGTTTCAGTGAGTCTCCATCAGTCTGTCTATCAGTCTGTATATCCTGTGTCAAGATCCTCTTACCTGAGAGAGTCAGTTTTAGTGTGTCTCCATCAGTCTGTCTATCAGTCTGTATACCCAATATCTGGAACTCCTTACCTGAGAGAAACAGTTGTTGTTTGTCTCCATCAGTCTGCTTATCAATCGTTATACCTTGTGTCAGGACCCCCCCACCCCCACCCCAACTTTTCCCGAGAGTCGGTTTTGGTGTGTCTCCATCAGTCTGTCTATCAGTCTGCATATCCTGTGTCAGGATCCCCTTACCTGATTCTGTCTATCAGTCTGTCTATCAGTCTGTATACCTTGTGTCAAGACCCCTTTACCTGAGAGAGTCAGTTTCAGTGTGTCTCCATCAGTCTGTTTATCAGTCTGTATACCTTGTGTCAAGACCCCCTTACCTGAGAGAGCCAGCTTCAGGGTGTCTTTATCAGTCTTGTCTATCAGTCTGTATACCCTGTGTCAGAATCCCTTTATCTGAGAGAGCCAGTGTGTCTTCATCAGTCTGTCTATCAGTCTGCATATCCTATGTCAAGACCCCCTTACCTGAGAGAGCCAGCTTCAGGGTGTCTTTATCAGTCTTGTCTATAAGTCTGTATACCCAGTGTCAGAATCCCTTTATCTGAGAGAGCCAGTGTGTCTTCATCAGTCTGTCTATCAGTCTGCATATCCTGTGTCAAGATCCCCTTATCTTGGAGAGCCAGTTTCAGTGAGTCTTTATCAGTCTGTCTATCAGTCTGCATATTCTGTGTCAGGATCCCCTTACCTGTGAGAGTCAGTTTCAGTGTGTCTCCATCAGTCTGTCTATCAGTCTGCATACCATGTGTCAAGATCCCCTTACCTGAGAAAGCCAGTTTCAGTGTGTCTCCATCAGTCTGTTTATCAGTCTGTACACCTTCTGGTACCTCGGGTCGTTGAGCTCTGTCCGTTTGCCCATCGTGCCAGGCTCCCACCCACCTGAAAGTACATCGAAATGCTCACAGTGTACAATTCAACAACAGTTTACACACCTTTGTGCTCAATAACAAAATGCTCATGACCATACACTTAACAATAGGCGCACTAAGTAGACTCAACGACCCAATGCTCGCATGTATGGCAAAACGTAGTGGCCACCTCTATTTCTTCCTTTTGCAATCACGAGAGGAATTGAACAAGCAGTGTAAGAAGATAACGGTCCCTTTGCTTCATGCAGGGATGTCAAACTCTCTACTTTAGTAGGAAAATGTACTTTTTGGCTCTCATCAAATTCTTTTCTGACTTGATTTTACTTTTCCTTGTTGAGAAAAACACTGCAGTTTATACATCTTGTTGTAAGAATTTCGCATGCGAAAAAGAAAAGAGGTTGATAGATTTCCTACATGTTCATAAAAACAGGTTGACATCCCTGCTCATGTTATTCGAAAGATTAATCAAAAATGGATAAAATTGTAGATTATAGCAATAAGAAGAAACCATTAAAGAAAAGGGAAAAAAATCATGACGAGTGTTTAAAGTAAAAGGCAGAAGTGATTTTTTACCCCTCTTGTTTACTTTGCTTGTTCGACACACACAAAAAAAAAAAAAAAATTCACAGTACAAAAACTGTATGTCAGAAATTCTTCTGGCTGAATTATAAACGTATTTAATCCTATTTTTTTAAAAGAGCGAAGGGCCAGATACATGACAATGAGTTTAGAAAATGACTTTCAACACATGACTGATGTCTTAACAAACAGTAAGAATCTCCTTTGGCCAGCTTATCTATTCTTTCTTTCGTCGTTTCATTTATTTTTTTCCCCCCTTCAGTGATTAAAATTTGCGACAGTAATTAGTAAACCAGGAAATAAAGTATTAATAAATAAATAAATAAATAAATAAATAACAAATAAACAAATTAATTAATTTGTTAATTAACTCACATAATCATTCATTCTTTCATTCATTCATGTCTTTCATTCATTCATGCATTAAATCATTATCATTCATTCTTTTTTGTTTCATTCATTCATTCATTTGTTCACTCATTCATTCATTATTGATTTAAACAAAATCAGTGAAAGAATTAACAGTTTAGTGACGTGAACCATTAATTAAAATTCAGTCAATTAATCAACAAAATGAACATCCAAAAATGCATAATTAAATCATTTATATAAGTGAATAAAACAACAAATAAGGGAATTTATGGGAGATCATTGTGCTCAGTCCTATTACTTCCCTTTACCACACAAAAGAGGGATTTAACAAACAGTGCAAAGAGGAAAAAAATCACTTTTGCGCCCTTTGCTTGAAACATACTCCATGAACATTTCAAAATAGAAAAAAAAAAAAGTTATGATGTAAAGAAAATGTTTTCTTCTTATCGTTATAATTTTATCAAATTTTTTGGCGATGTCTTTTGAAAGGCAAGCAGTTTTTTCTTTACACTGCTTGCTCAACACATCTTTTGTTTGGCAAAGGGAAGTCACAGTCTGGTCAAAATGATCTCCCCTTACAGGAGTTCCTCTTTTGGAAAGGACAAATAAGCGATCTCCCATTAGTTAATAGATAGCTTGAAATAAAAGTGAAACTGCTTGGTCGTGGCAAAAGTAGAACACGAGATTTCCTGCCTCTGTCGTAGGTTTGCCTGACTTCTTGACTTGACTCTGTAACAGTGGGTAGGAAATCTATGACTAAAACTCTTGACCATGAGTTACTAACGATAAATTTAAAGCCCATTGAACCTAAATGTTATCCAGATGAAAATGGTAATGGTGATGGTTTTTATAAGCTTTTCAACCTCCTGTAGTGGTGGTTATCTCAGCTGTCCACAACCGTGGTAAAAAAATAACATAACACTATTGTGTTATGTGACTCGTACATCATTTTTAAAAAAAAAATGGTTATAGAGAGTGGTATTTCTTTTATATTAATGACGTAGGCAAACGCCTGACGTACTTCCTGTCGGAAATCTCGTCCTTTTTTTGTTTTTTTGTTTTTTTCCCCCCAGAAATTTTGTGTTAACTTCTACTTATTCAAGATGGAGCAGGGAGCTCATCTAATTATCCTGGTAACGCTGATATTTTTGGAGATATGTCAACGCTTCGGCGTGGAATTTCAGACATGACAGGGTAGACTGTGGGCTTGTGATTTGATACGCTAAAAATCACTCTTAGATGACAGGAAACGGAGATAGCGCTCGACCTTATGGCGAGACGTCATCCATACTGCACTGCTTGGTTTTATGTAACTGATTGAGAGATCACGTGGAAATTATAGAGAGCTGAATATGGAGAGAAAGATTTAAAAACATAGATGAAAGAAAGAAAGAAAGAAAGAAAGAGGGAAAGAAAGGAAGGGAGGAAGAAAAAAGGGAAGGAAGGAAGAGGGAAAAGTAAAACAGCAAAATTAATAAGAAAGAATGGAAAAGGCAGTAAGGGAGAAGAAAGAAAAGATATGCAGAAAGAAGAACTGTATGACATACAGAAGAAAAGTATTCGGGAATGTAGGAGAGAGAACGAGAGAAAGAAAAGAAAAGAAAGAAGGAAAGAAAGAAAGAAAGAGGTAAAAAAGTACGAAAGGAAATATATATGTTTTTGTTTAAAGTCGACTAAAAAAAAACTCGGGCAAGCTCCTAAATCAGATTGCTGTTAAGTTGATTTCGAAACTTTCAGTAAACATCAGAAAAATGACAATATTGGGAGGGGGGGCAAGGTCAGCGCCAGACGCCCTGGGGGTGTCAGAATAGATGCAGGGGAGCGTTAAGATTATTCTTAGTAACGGACTACGTCTAAAAATAGCCCTTACTGGAAGGCAAAAGCGTTGGGCCCGGAAGTGAAAATTGATCCGCCATTTTAGGGGAAATTGTAGGCCTTTTCATGGCAAATTGGGAAAAGAAAAAGGTAGCAAAATTGCAGAAATAAATAAAGCCGGTGAATTAATCACTCGGAAATTATATTGAAGTTTCGTCTTTTTAGAAAAGTCATGAAACTGATTTGCAAAGAGCAAAATTAAAGAAACGAGTAAGCTGATAGGTCAGTAGCACAGAAATTGTACCTAGGTTTTGACTGATTTAAACTGTTTTTAATTGAAACTGTAAAAAATGAAATTAAAAAAAACGAAAGTAGCCGATTCAACAGCCATGCAGACATTATGCACGGGTTTTGTCGAATTTAAACTGTTATTATATCGATTTAAACAACAACAACAAAAAAGTAGGTTATAAATTAATCACGCACAACGTATATATACAGATTTTTTTTCTCTCCTCCTCCCCTTCCCCCCTCCCCCCCCCCCTTGAAATACATAATCACATAACACAATAGTGCTATTTTTTTACCACAGTGGTGGACAGCTGAGATAATCACCACTACAGGAGGTTGAAAAGCTTATAAAAACCATAACCACACCCTTTCGCCTCCCACACACTTTATTTATTTATTTATTTATTTATTTATTTTTATCTATTTATTTATTTTTAAGGCCTTGTGTATTTCCCAAAATCACATCGTATCGTGGGCAAACACTGACATGGCAGAAAAAAAGGCATGTCAGGCTGACATCTTCATATCTAATCTGCACACAGCAAACCCGCCTGATAATTATGTACAGCATTTTGTCTTATTTGAAATTGGACAGCATATTTGTTACATCGTTTTTTTTTTTTTTTAGTCG
>JBCAUA010079050.1:0-10810 GCA_038406235.1 Peronia verruculata | reverse complement strand
GATAGATAGATAGATAGATAGATAGATAGATAGATAGATAGATAGATAGATAGATAGATAGATAGATAGGATAGATATAGATATAGATAGATAGATACAGATATAGATATGGATATATAGATAGATATATAAATATGTGTATAGATATAAATGATATGTATATAGATATACATATTTATATAATATATATAGATATATAGAGAGATATACGTGCATGTGTACCTATAAAGATAGACAGATCTATATGAATTAATCTGTTCCCATTCTAGTTGACGTTAATCGCTTGTTTTTCAATTCCTAAGTTCTTTTTCTTCTAGTTTTATGATGCTTTGTTATTATTGTTGTTATTGTTATCTATGCTATTTTATATCAGATGTTGGTGCTGTGTGCTTTTTGCTTTGTTCTGTCTTCGTGTGGTATTGATATCTGTGAACTTTATCTGGCTTTGTTGGTACTTTGATATGAGAAAGATAAAGCGTATTCTTCAGGGCCAGTTTGGCTGCGTCTCCTCTGGTTTTTCTTCATCTTTTGTTAAAATTAACTATGGTTTTTTCATGCCATCAAGTTTCTGATTTCAAACAGCGAAAACGATGGTCAGACAACATAACTGTCATTTAAATCTAATAGAATCGTATCTTACATTATGTCGAAACAAGCACGTATTGGATGTATCTGACCTCAACTATGCTCACTTTTTGCAAGAGAGAGAGGGAGAGAGAGAGACAGAGACAGAAACAGAGACAGAGAGACAGACAGACAGAGACAGAGAACTGAAAAGATTGTCCTCAGATCAGATTTAAAAAAGATATATTGAAATAACAGGTCTAGAATGACATATTATTATCTAAAGATTATAAATACTAGACATGAAATTAACAATTATTTTAACGTCTCTCGATAAGATTGAGAATGGAAAGAAAAAGGAATCTGATATAATTGCATTGATTTTCGCAGGTGCAAGTTTACGATAAGGTCATCTTATATTTATATATTTATTTACATATACATAGTTCGTTTCAAAATTGGACATCAGAGCCTTTCTCTGATTCTAAGTTTCATTTTCCCTCAGGAAAGAAGCAGCTTCCTTCCCCTTGCTCTTTGATGTTTAGAACAGCGCACGTGTGCCTGAGGAGATATGTGACGTCTCCCCCTCCCCCCCCCCCCCCTCTTTCCTCTCAGCCCCCTTCTTCCTGGTATTTTTTCTCATTTTAGGTGACCTCTCTTTCAATAATTTTTTTATAAAATTATTTCATGGTTTATGTGTTTTTGTTTGTTATTGCTACTGTTGTTGTTGACTTCTTTGTGGTTGTTTTTCTTTAGGAGAGAGAAGGGAGGGGAGGGAGAGGGCGTTTCTTTGTTTGTTTTTGTTCTTGTTTTGGTTTTGGTTTTCTATGGTCTTATTCATCGTTCTTGTTTTTTATGAACAAAATCTGTTTGTTTGGCCATTTCTTCAATTAAATCAATCTGTCATTCATTGTGTTTTTTTTTTTTTTCATTGGTCAAGGCTCTTACACTTCTAGTCTAGCGTTTCGTTGTTGTTGTTAATATTGTGGGCATCGTTATCTTCATAGTTTTATTATTGTTATTATCATTGAGGTTGTTCTCGCCTAAATAGGCTCAACTGCATTCTAAGTGTTTGTTTTCTGCTACATCTATTAAGTGCATTTGTCAGTATTGCTTGATTTCAGAAATCCTCTGTTGCCCACTATTTATGCAACCAAGGCATATTCTGGTCTCCAATGTTGAACAAATTGACGTAATTCTGTCAATAGAATAATAATAACAAAAGTAATAATAATAATATTCACACGATGAGAAATCAATTGTGCTCACATCAAATTAAATATGAAAGAATCATTTACAGCACAAACTTAGGTATAACGCTGTCATCAGAAAATATTTAAGGTGTGTTGATATTGAGATTTGTAATATGGTACATTAATCATCGTGTGTATTAATTAACCAACAGCATATGCTCTTTTCTTTTGTTAAAAAAAAGTGACAGAGCAAGATATTAATCAGGTGGCTTCAGTAATGTTATTTCTTGCAGAGAAATGTAAATACATAATGTAACTAAAATTTCACACATATCCGAAGGTATTTGATGGAAATGCTATACGGATCCCAGTTTCGTGTTTTGATATCTGACTTTTATTTCATCTTTGTTTTATTCCCTAGTAATGATTCCATCTTTGATCTCTGTCTGTATTTCAACAACTCAATGACTTTATTATCTTGTTATTAGTTCCCTTGTAAGGGAATGGGTGTGAGAGCATGATGCTGATCAACACACATAGTGACTTTTGGGAGAGCATTTTCACTTAGTCGATTTCTCATATCTTCTTCATCCAAAGGTAAAAAAAAACCTTTTTTTTTTTTTTTTGATGAGCCTACGAGTTCTTGTTATTTGTACAAATAGGCCACATTTTAGGCTTTTTATTTTTCTTAGTGTGTCGGTTTACTTTCCCAACTTATATACCAAAATGGTGGGGGGGGGGAAGTTAAAGGAGAGGCAGAAAAACAAAATGATAACAATAATAATAAAAAAAAGAAAGAAAGAAAGAGAGAAAGAAGAAAGTAAGAAGGAAAGAAAGAAAGAAAAATAAAACGCACTGTCGCTATTTATTTTCATGTCATATGATAGCTTCTTTCCATTAAAAAAACTCTGGGCAGCATCAGGCACTGATTCTTTATCTAGCAATAATTTGTCACTGTTTTCATTCTGAAAAAATGATGAAGATGAAAGACAATAGGAGACAAAGCCGAGGAATTCATTTTTTTTTCTGTGTGTGTGTGTGTGTGTGTGTGTGTGTGTGTGTTTGTGTGTGTGTGTGTGTTTTCTTTTGTTTAAATGCAGAATCTTTAACAGTGCTCATCGATTTCTCTTGAACCTGGGAAAAGAAGTGATTTGACAAAAGGGATAGTAGAACACAGGATTTCGGGAGAAACCCGACCAAATTTCCCGCCGTAAGTAAGATTACAGCAAGAAGTGAGGCAAACATACGGCATTCGCGATCTCTCGACTAGACAAAGTAGGATGAGATATCAAAAATAATGCTTTGGAATCTGGCTGAAGTCACTTGACACATCAGGCTGAGTAGGAATGGACTAAATTATGCTTATGTCATTAGTTGGTACTGTCAATTTCGCCTATAAGGTGTCAATCTTACACTTTAGAATACTATCTGGGTCCAACTCCATGGCCAGACCATCAGCACTTCGACACTAATCAACAAAGTCTTGCCTCTTAAAATTATTATCTCTCCTCATAAATAATCTTGTAGCTCTGAACAAAATTTGATTTGAAGACCGTTGTCACGATGGAATGCAATAATTTCATGAAATACTGATAATTTGTCGGCAAATCAACACAATTACAATGAAAGCTAAGCTCTATTTTTACAAGATTTTGCCTCATTTCTGGTCTCAGCCGAAAGTCATGGGTTTCGGCCGGAAGTAAGTCAGTCTCCTTCCTACGTAATTATTAACATTACTCATTACTCTTACATTTTAGAGAGTCTCTAGGTTCAATGGCTATGGATCGTTTATTCATAGAGAAGAGTTTTCATCATAAATTGTAACAGGGTCAAGCCAAGAAGTGAGACAAACTTTCTTTGGTCGACAGAATTTGCTAAAATAATAATGAACTCTGTTGCGCACTGAGCTATCACAGTAGATTTGGTTTCGATATAAATCAGTGACGATTGTGCGTTAATGAAATGGAAGTATTTAATGATCATCTACTGCCATAGCTAGCATTTATGATGACTGCATTGTCATTTTGTCTTGTGGCGGCGATCGTATGAAGGATAATGCCGAGATGTTGGCCACAGCGATGGCTCTGATGGTAAAGATGATGCTACACCTGGTGGTAGTGATTGTTGCGATGAAGACAGTGATATAAAGGATTGCAGTAGTGATAGTGAGGATTCCACTGTGTGCCGGCACAATTTCTGTAGTAGATATGAGAGTGAAGAAATCTGAAGAAAAAAAAAAAAACTTCAAGCATAAGATAAGATAAGATAAGATACACTTTATTTGTGTTTAAAAGGAATTCCATTCACAGCTGACGAGATGCGCTATTCGGACAAGATGTTATTTACACTTAAATACATGACGAAAGTATCAGAAAATAACATCAGAACAAATCAAACTCGAGAAACATCATTCGAACTTGATAAGGATATCGTGGATGGTAGAAATGAATTTTATTTCTGTAACGCCAGGAAATGGTTAAAAAAGGAAACTACAGTGATTGCATGTGCCCAGTGGTCTCTGGGTCACTGTATTCTGCACTTCTGATGATACGGACACGTTTGCGGGTTCACATCCTATTAGAAATTCATGCATCGCTATGCTCAACAGCTTTAATCGTCCTTTATTGTTTTCAGTTAGAAAATAACAAGGTTAAAACAAACTGTCGCAATATCAATGCAGAAATTACGTTCTAAAGCAAGTATTAGGGGAAAGAGTAACTTAGTTTCCTAAAATCTAGACATATGAGAGTTATCAATGACCATCACTTAAAAAAAAAAAAAAGAGAACCCACGGCCTCCGTGGGAGATTTTTTTAAATATTGCCTGCGCCTTAAAGTGTATGGCCAAGCGTGCCCACCTCGATGTTCATTAAACTGAATTTTTGAACCCGTCTTACTATCGAACGTACAGTTCGGATCAAGCAGCCTCCCGAGTTTATTGTTCAATTGTTATCGCATTTTTAAAATAACGTCAAAGATAATAAGCTTTTTTTCGGGTTTATGTACATAGAAACACAGATCCATATGCAATAATGTTCTGTGCCAGATTTCAGATGGATCCATTTAGCAGTTTTCGAGTCTATAAGCCTATTGTGTGTGTGTGTGTGTTGTTGTTGTTGTTGTTGTTTTCAATTTATAATATAGATAAATGCATCAGGTTTATGTGAATATTGCAGATGGAATCGAATTTTGCGTTATCCGTGATGGAAATCATTTTAAAGACCTTATCATATTAACATTTCTATTAAATGAATGTTTTTCATCTTGCAAAGGGCATCAAGTTTGGCAGGCTGTCCGGAAAAACTGGAAACAAAGGTAAACGCACATTCTCAATAAAACAAGTACGAAAAACGCTTATTTATTGAAATATAACAATGAGACCTTAAATATGATTCCCATCATTTCTGGTGTAAAATTCATAAACCCGCTCCAATAATTCCACAAAAGAGGTGTAAGTCCTTGATATTTTGCTTTTCTCCGTGGTTTGTGGACACTCTGTATAAAGATTTAACCATGAATCTTAAGAAATAGGATGATAAATCCATCAATATCAAAATAAATGTATAAATTCATGAATAAGTACTGCATAAATAAGTACATTCATTAATTAATTGAGTGAGGCAGTAAATAATTAGTTGGTACATAAATGAATATTAAAAACCTAAAATATAAGTAAGTAAACCTCTAGAAATAAATTTCATACTTGGAAAATGCATGGTAATGTTTCTCTCAAAAGATGTGAAATATGTCCCCCCCCCCCCCCAAAAAAAAAACTACATTGTTATATGCTAAAATGTAAATGCTCTCTTTGTCATGTATTTCATATCTTTCATGTTTTTTTTTTTTTGTTGTTGTTGTTGTTGTTTTTTTAAATATATTTTCCCTTTCTTTACTTCACTCTGTCTGTTTGTGATTGCATGTGTATGTTTCTGATTTCTTTTCCCTTCTTTATTTTTTTTCTTTCTTTTTCCTTTTTTACAAGGCTTATTAACGCAGGGTTATTAAATATATAATATTTCAGCCTCACATTTCAGGTTCTCTTAAGAAGTGCCTGGTAAAACGAGAATATGAGCTCATAACCGGCTCACATATTGTGTTTGTGCTAAATTTTAACTTGAACTCTGAGGGGTACAAGAATCCAATATCTCTAACATAAGTCATAGAAACATGCGTACATTTTATGTGTATATGGGGGTGGGGGAGCGCGGGCGAGGGGTTAAACTTCTACCTTTCGCTGAAAACGTCGTGGATTCGAAGGAGGATGGGGAAGATTTGAACCTGCATCCTTTTTTTTTTTTTTCTTTTTTCAGTGTCTCTAGGATCTCCTGGATTTATGGGAAGGGAAGTTCGATGTCTAACTTTCTCGGACAGCGAGGAATATCTTTCGTAGGCTCCATGTGTACATTACTCACGTTGCAGAACCCAAAGTAGTCATACATCCATTGAAAAGCAGACGGAAGGAACAAGAAATCAACTCCCAAACTCTGGAACCCAACAAGGGAATCAAAATGAATAGAGCTATCGTTCCCAGTAGTTCAATTATCTGCTGGCCTCTTGCATCGGCATGTCTGACATATAGCCTTCTCAAATGGAGCAATATATATACATATATCATGCTTCTTTTATCGTGTACAAGAAATTAATAAAATTTTGAGAAAATCCTTATTCTGGGATTAAGATGCTTCACTTATTTTGAATATACGTTACCTCTCCCTTTCTCTTTCCTCCTTCTCGTCTGTCTCTCATTTCTCTTTCTCCCTCTTCTTCTAAGTTCTTACCTTCTGTACTTCTAAATTTCTTTTATTAACTTTATTCTGGCGTTTTTGACACGAAACAAACAAGATAAGTAAAGCGTTATATATGACTAACAGTTGTGCTTTTGCAACGGTTCTAGTGAAAAAATTACGATGCTTTTGTGAAACCAGGCGAAATAAATATAAGTATTTACTAAAGATCATACATATCTCCAGAAAGGCCGGTGCTATGGCACCAGGCCAACTAAGCAGCCGCCTGGAGCGTAGGATTTGAGGGTGGGCCATGACACAAAGAATTTCAGTGTTTCTTTTACAAATGTTTGTATTGAGAAGACTAAAAGAGTCGCAAATATATAAGATCACTATCAATAACAACAATTTTTTTTAAAAAATCATTTTCTCTACAAATAATCTATTTTGATACTTACAAGTTGCTTTCAGAAAGAGGGTGGAGGATTAAGAGGGAAAAAAAGAGGTGGGGGGTGGCGAAGGGGAACGAAGGGGAAAACAATGCAAATAGTTGTCATTGCCCAGAATATTTGCCTAGAACTCAAAACGTTTGCCTCATGTCTATCTGTATCCATGCCATGTAATCATGCTATTCTCATAGTGATAGTTCAACTCTCAGCCATGGACAATGACAGTTATTTAATTAGCGAAAACTTAGATAAAATGGCATTCGTCCCAATCCATTTCTTCAGGAAATCCTGTCAACAATCAAGCTATAATAAGTCTTCGGAATCCCCAATCTTAGCCAGTGCCAGGGAATCAAAACTGAAAGATGTGAAACAGTTTCTTGGATTTCACCTAAAATTTAAAAAATATAGATCTACAAACATATTTTTTGTTTAAACGTATACTTTTTCACTTCAAAAAAGAAGAGATCTAATCAACATAAATCCAAAAAGATATTTACTTTTCCTCCTCAAAGTCTTTACTGTTCAAATAACTTTAAACAATGAGGCAGAATCATTCAAACAGAGGGGAAAATCATTTTTATCTCCATCTCTCTTCCTATAGTGTGAAACAGTAAATAAATCACAGACAAGATTTTTTTTTTTTTTTTAAGATCGTTTATTTTTTCAAATATTCATGGTGTATTTAAATGATATGTAAAATTCTCTTATGGTTCAACTCACTTAAATGATTAACATCAACATTTTACTATCATTCCCTGCTTATGTTGTTTACTTTCTGTGCTTATAAACAAAGGTTTTTTTTTTTTTTTTGCCCACAGCTTAATGGTAGCCTACCATATGTTTGTACTTCCATCATTATTCCTTGTTTTACTGATTCATATTCTGAGTCTTTGATGTTGTCCGTAATCACCATTCCGTCCGTCATATAATTCTTTTTTCATTCCGCTTCGTCTTCAAACTTCTGCTGTATTTTGCAATAGTTTGTCCATTTTATACTTATTGTTTGTTTGTTTGTTTGTTTGTTTGTTTGTTTTTTGTTTGTTTGTTTGTCACTAATGTTTTTCTCTATCCCTGTTTTTACTTTCCACACTTCCTCGCTACCAGTTTCTCTCTCTCTCTCTCTCTCTCTCTTTTCATTTTTTTTTCCCTTAATTACTTTTTTTTTTATAACTTTTGCCTATGTAATATACAGTATGTAGTATATATAGATATGTACATCGACATATAGGTGTGTGAGTGTCTGTGTGCGTGTGCGAGTGCTTTATATTTGAGGTGACAGTGTTCTTTTTATTATTATTATTATCGATATTTCCATGTTCAGACTGGAAAAAGATTGTTTCAACTTCTCTCTTTACATTTTTGTCTGTGCTTACGTTCCACAGCGTTTCTTCTGTACCTCGTCCTGCTGCCTTTTCTCTCCCACTCCTGTTATAATTCGTCAACACTTTGTACCTCGTCCAGCTTTATTCTCTCATCAATTTTCTCCTTGTCATTTTCTTTTTCTTCTCACCTCTTGTCCTGTCAGTTTGCATCACACCTTCTCCCCTAAAAGAGGGATTAGTGCAACCGCTTTTTTTTTTTCTTCTCTTGTTTCTATCTGTAATATGCGTGTCTAATTTTGTACGGTGCCTGCGTTTGACGTTTCGCTTTTGTTTCCAAGATAACTGTTAAGTTAACTTGGGTTTCATTTTGAACACGGCTCTTCTCTGGAGTCTTCCTGTTCGCTCAGTTTTCACTTTACTTTTTGACGTTCAAATATTACCTCAACCCCCCCCCCCCCCCCCTCCGCGTTCCTTTTATGGACAGAGCAATGTCACAGGATTGAAATGCACCAAAGCATTGCACGATGAAATGGCCGCTTTCCCACCACCCTTATCGTTCCTGAAGAATGTTTAATTGTCATGCTGAGCTCCTATATTTACGGGTATAAATATTACTGGCTGTCAAGAAGATTCCTGCATTTTATATTTTGCTTATACATTTTATTTTTTCATTTTCTCGTTTTCTTTCCAGTCGGCTGGCCTGTCTAGCTAGGCTAACTGACGCTCTCGTGAATGATGAACGAAAGCAACCTCGACTTCTTGTAACCGGGACCAGTTTCTAGCGAACAAGGCTGACAAGGGATTTCGTGCCAGTGAGCAAGCAAACTGTAGAACAGTGGTAGGAAAGGTATACAGTGATGGTGAGTGGTGGCGGCAAACCATGTGTGAGCTCACCGTGCCTCTTTACCAGCCTGAGCTCTAGGATGAGCGCAGGAGGACGTACGGGCTAACCGATTATTCGGCAGCGTGCGCAATTTGGATGACCGTTTGTCTATTCCCTGCACGTGCAAGATCGGCACATAGTACTGGCTTGATACACAGAGCTCACCGACTTGTTTGATCTTTCTTACCAATCGGATATTTATCGATGGTTGAGCCAAATTGAACGCATGCACGTGTTAAGTGGCCTCCGTTAAAGAAAAAATAATCTTGTGGTCGATCCAGGTTTACGCCTGAGGTTTGTTTTCACAGCTCAGTCTTTAAATATACATATATGAATATATATATATACACACATACTCAGCGACAGGCTATGTCATGTGAAACACTTTTAAACACGGCGTTTACTGTGTGAATTTATCTGATTCCGGATTCCTCGACGCTAAACAGAAGCGGAATTCACTTTGTTCGACTTTGTCCACTTCGTGTATGACATATCTATTTTACTTTGTGGCGTTCATTTATACAATGAAGATTTTTCACAAAGGATAACTACGTCACGTTTTCGTAATTATCAATCGTAGAAGACCTTGGAAATGGGAATCTTTTATCTGCAGTTTAATGACATGAATCTATAGATCTTCCCTGGTAAATTCATACCTATACAAGCAAGAGTGTATCGTCGAAGATGTTGCACTCTGAAATCTTTCTACTTTGCTGTTTTAAGAGCATAAATTTAAACAGATATTCTTTGGTGATATTATCAAGCTATTGCAAGCAAGTGTTTTGAGTATGTTATCTTTAAATTAAAGGAAAATAGCTTTATGGCCTGCAACTGTTAACGACAATTTAAAAGTTTTTGTGTTCAGGTTTGAGTCGTAAGAGTAGATCTATAAATTGTGAAACCGTATTATTTTTTCCTATTACAGAATTGGTGTCAGGGTCTGCTCTGTCGTTGGTAACTGCTAATGTAAAAAGACAGACCTAAGATCGACCATGGAGAACTAAAATAAAATAAAAAAACAACTAATAAGTATGGTTTTAATTTGCAATTCAGACTTAGAATCTGTCAACACTGGAAAGAAATATGACACAGGTGAGAGGAATGTTTATTAATTTTTGTTGTTGTTTTCCTTACAGTCCTTGCTCTAATTGTAATTAATATTGGTGTATGAAAGTTAAATTTAAAAAAAATTAAACTAACCAAGAGCTATTCTTGTTAGACAGTGACAAAAATAACTTATCTATGCCACTGTCAGATTGCAAATAAAATAAAAGATTTTAATGAAAGATACTTATTTCTAATATGACTGTTATTCTTTGCTAAGATTTTAATCTGTCTTAATCCTTATCCTCTATGTTAGTGTGATAATATGTCATGACGTTGCAAAAACAAAAACATCAGTACTAACCTATGTTTGTGTGACACTTTTGTTATAATTTCCTAATTTCTTCCTTCTTTCTTTCTGGCGCGGTTGCTTTCGTCAAACAAATCATGCATATCTGTAGCAAATTTTGTTTTTAGATTTTGTAGCAACTGTTTAAAATCATTTATCATGTCTTTATTCATTTATTATATTTATTTATCTATTTATTTATTTACCATTGATTTTTTTTTTTTTTTTTTTGGGGGGGGGGGGTATTTCTCTGTCTCCCCCTTTCTTTTTTTGTTTCTTTCTT
>JBCAUA010079039.1:0-10811 GCA_038406235.1 Peronia verruculata | reverse complement strand
TTTTTGGGGGGAAAAGCCAGGGTTTAGGGCAAAAGTCCGGGTTCAGGAACCCCCCCCCCCCCTTAAATCTTGTAAATGATAAAACACTGACCAGTCAAGGGGTTTAGCCGCTCTTGCAGAGAATCAGTTATGAACTCTGTCCCACATGTTGGCAGTAAAAAGTTCGGTTGTGCGACTGATCGATATCTGTCCTGATTACGCAGTCTATGTACATTTTCCGTCTATTCGTCGTCATCTTGCTCTTCTCACCTTCCCTAGTCCATGTTACTGTTGGTGTAGTGCAGTCTTTCTCTGAAGTGGGCAACCTTATGTCATATTTTACAATGATTACCCGGATCGAAAGGAAGGCCAAATTTCTCAATAAGGATGAACAGACACTTCACAAGAAAATAAAAAACAGAGTAAGTATGTCTGCCTGTATATTGGAAAGTATTCTTGGCTGTAGTAAGGCACAGTTTTTTGTGATGTGCAAATTCAACTCACTTAGGTCAGCGGCCATAACAACAAAAAGGGCACTGTTGTGGCTATGAGTGACGTCAAATATCAAAATATCTTTTCATCAGCCACTGGTCGGTGGTCATTTGTCTTATAAACCATCTTAGATGTACTTAATACAATTGTCAGGTGAGAACTCAGTCTGGTACATATACAAAAATGTGTAAACGTTTTCCCACTTACTTACTGTATTTGGGAAAAAGAGGAGAATCGTAAGCGCTTTGCCTTTTAAATAATGCCTAAAAGAGATTTCAACCATTACAATTTGATTGCGCATAGACAAGTTAAAGCAAACGAAAATCTTGTTGCTGTGGCTATGTCACCATTTCGGGTTTTCGATGTACCGAAATAAATAGTTTTAGTTGAGATCTCAAAGATTGTTTGTTCTAATTCATGGGAATTTTGCAGATATAATTTTTGGATATTTTTTTTTTTTTTTTAGTCTCCAATTTCTTCAAAACATAAATCATATACAATATTCAAAAAGGTTGGTGTCAGTTTTGCAGTTTTTTAATCAATATATTATATTATTTAAATTAAAATAAATAAATAAGCTGAAATAACATTTTGCCAGCTTTTATGAGAATCGGTTGGTAAATCTCAGAGAAGATTTAACATGTGAGTAAAATATAAATGCACAGTTCGGAACCCACGGATCGTCACTTGGCCCCAATACGTTGAGACAAGAGAGAGGACCGCCCTTGCCACCCCCTCTCTTCCCGCAATCGTGTGGCACAGAACGGCGCATCCTTCCTGGCAGGGTTGCCAGACCTGGCACTTTCGATGCCAGAATCCTTAAATCTGGCACCAGAGAGAACCGCCTGGTACCCAAATTTTTGTTCTGGCACTCTGGCTCTTTTCTCGCACTTTAGGACAATTTTTAGGTACTGGAATGCTGATTTAGCTCTTTCTGATACTTTTCTGGCACTTTTCTTGTAAGTATTTGGTTTCTTAATGTTGTATCCCATGTCCATTGATTCCATCTTCTTCCCATCAATTAAAATTCTGAACTAGTAAAAGGCGTCTATCTTGAGCTGATTTGTGTAAAATATTTAAGCTGATCCTACCAATGTTTGATGCACTCTGTACTTCTAATTTCTGTGATATGTTTACAGGATCCATCCACCCATACTCAAACTATCTTCTACTACATGAGCGGAGAAGTATTTGAAATACTAGCATCATTAGATGGAAATCCAAAATTGTTTAATGGTTGAAATGGGCCGACATGATTTTAATTTAATTTCTCAGTCACCCTGAGTCCGGATCACTTACAAACTTCAAGAAACCACTGCTAGATTCGGAAAGAGGGCAAGAAACAGAGAATGAAGTAAGCGGGATGTAGAACTTTCATGTGATTGGAAAATGGCACCTATTTATGCAAGAGAATGGCTAATATATAAATAACAACAGGACATCAAAGTGCATCAAAATAAAAAAATAAAAAGTTCAGTTTCTCATGGAATGAGAATTCCTGATGTCCTTGGAGGCACAATCACTTGCTGGACGTGCGGGCCTAACAACAATTTATTGGCGGAATAGGCCTGTAACTGACTGCTCCGCTTGCACAGAGGTTTGAAACTGCCATGGGTGAACCATATCTTTTCACTGCTATTGCAATTTAGGGTTGCTAACGTTTGATGCAAAGTATTGGTGTATTTCAAATACTGAATAATGACAACCAACCAAACAATAACTAATTATCGGACAGGGAAGCTCAGAAGATCCATTGAAAAATCAATCCCATTTTGTGTATGATATATATTTTTCCAGACAGTGCTGAGTAATTTCACTCTTAATTAACATACTCAATATGCAGAATTCCCCTTAAAAACTGTATACATTTAATCTCCGCATGATGTCTGTAATGCCTTATTTAGTTATTGGTTTTAATTTACAAAACGATCGAACTTGACTTTGTCGTTTGTGTACCCGCTTGTGTTCTTCATTAGTATATAGATGGGTATAACTAATTTCACTTTTTTATCTCATCATTTAGTCCCCAAAGTCCGTATCCAAGAACTGAAAGACATTTCAGGTTTTATATCCATGATCTGGTTCCATATTTCATTTAACTATAGTATTGGAAGACATTGGTACTCTAATTTGTTTTTTATTGGAATATTGTCACTATGTAAATTAAATATTATTAACATTGTATTATTGAGCAATGCTTGGGGCCAATTGATAAGTAAATTATGTACAAGAGCCTTCACAAAGTATCGCTAATGGGGTTACAAACGGCTGGTGAAATCGGTTATGGTAGTGGCATGCCGAAGAAGAGCTAAAAGGTGATAGCAAAAGCCTGAAAATGTTTGGTGGCTGAGGAAGACGAATATGCGTATCAGACAGGAATTCTCTGAGATTTTGCTGAACTTTAGATACTTTTTCCAAAACTTTTTTTTTTAATTAGGAACTTTACACATACGTTTTTCTTAAAATGCACTTTTTATGACCCTGAAAATAATTTGCTTTATTTTATTTCTCGTGTGATTTCCATAGAACTTGAACTTCATCATCTGTTCTAAAAACTTCTCATCCTCGAGTGAGCATTATAAATAATATGTAAAGTGTATATTCTCAACCCGTGTTGGGAATAGTAGATTCTGCTTATTCCCAACCGATATTTTCTTTTGTAGCCTACGAGAACAACAAAGACCCCGAGATTTTACGTTGTCAAGTGACCCGTCTGATTGACGCTTTCTTCCGGATTTCACACCATCTTCGTCAGCCGTAGAATGAAGACACTGACTTTATATTTGATCTGATTTCTTTGTTTTAAACCTACTAGATCTTATGGCAGGAAATATGAACCACGAACCCTAACAGTAGGGGCCAAGTTTTATTCCTACTCTGTTTTTAAGGAAGCTCTGGAAAAGTACCGGAAGGATAGAAAAATTACTCAATTTGTAACAACACAAGCCGAGAAGGTTCCATCATCCGACCCTCTATGCGAGCAGTTCCAATACGCTAACGTGAGACTGCAATGCAAGCAGGACAAACGTTACAAAAAAAGCAGAGCCTACGAAGGATCAACATCCCTGTCAAAGTTAAGCCACCCCTTTGCCTAATTATACCTTATTTACACCAGACGCACTCTAGTCTAGTCCCTAGATCTAAGGTTTGCTAGGCATGCTAGCAAATAGACCCCCAGCAGGCCTGTCCCTGAACCATGTCATTGTCATCCCATGGCGTCACCCACTTATTAAATGGGCTTAGATCTAAAGTTCTAAATCTATCTAGAAAATCTAGGATATGTGTGCCTGAAAAAACTCATTTTTCTGTCGTGGTAAAAGTCCGAAGAAGCCCAAACTACCTGCCTCCCTGCCCCTTCTCTTCAGGACCAGCTCAGTTAGCTTCCCTAGCCTAGATTCCTATAGATCTGGGTCTAGCTGAATAAGTCTGCAGTCTACATCATGTTTCTATACTTATATACTATTCTATGTGCCTCCATTTTTCGTGCGCAAGCCGGCTGCGTTTAATGGTTTTTGATGTTTACATTCTTTTACCAATTCCTTCAAGGTGGGATGCCCTGTACAACTGACGTTACATTTAAATCGCCGCCCCAAACACGCTCCACGCTGGAAGATCACGCAGTTGAATGTGTCGAGGCAGGTAAGTAGAAAAGATAGATGCAATCATTGCTGGCTTTTTTTTTTAAACACACAACATCAATCAAAGTCAATTTTCTTGGTCTGTAATTTTTTTTTCAGGTGTTTCAGCTCTATCCAGAGCAGAGGCGCATTGTTCTTGGGTCAACAACAGTGAAAACCTCAGAGCAGCGGAAGATTTTGGAAGGGAGGCATTCTGTGCCAATCAAGCGACACTCTGTCTACAATATGCAGCAAAAGATGGGGTTGGAGAGGGTCATTGGGGGGGAGAAGGATGATTTTAAATGCGAGGCTCATATAAGGGACATTTTGGCAGATGGTGGGCACGGGGAGGTGAGACGGGATGAAGAGGGGGGGGGGGGGGTTCAGTATTGCTGTTTTACAACTGCTTGTATGAAAGAGATGTTACATACATACCCAGAAACGTTGATCTTGGATTACACATACAAGTGAAACCAATATTTGTATCCATGCATGACAATAACGGTTTTCCCTAGTGTTCCTGTCCTCCTTTATCCTTTTCACATTTCACAGGTGTTGAGCGCTTACCAAAAGGTAAATTAAGTAAAGCTGCCGCAGACATGGCTCTTGACTTTTTCATGACTCAAGTGACAACAGAGTCAGAAGATGAATTTGTTCAGTTGAGGCACAAAATTTCTGAAGTCGTTCCCCAACCTGTCATTGATTATTTTGAGCACAACTGGTGGTCAAAGAGGCATCTTTGGGCAGCTTGGTGCAACATAAATGTTGTACGCCTCCATGCAACAACCAACAATACAATATTGGAGAGCTATCATTCAAAGATTAAGAAACATATCAATGAGAAGTATACTTTGTCAAATGCAATCTCTGCCCTTGTTTAGTCTGACCATGACAAACTGACAGAAGCAAAGAGAAAGCTGCTTTTATCAGCAAATTCAGATGTATATGACCACAGAGACCAAGACAGAACCTCAGTTAACATAACCAAAATGGAGTCCCGTTTTGGCGCCCAACTAGTTAAGGTTGAGCTTGAGCTTTCAGGTACCGTGGCATATGAAGTTTCTGAAGATCAGGCAGGGGGGTTCACTGTCTCTTACAAAGACATGCACCACAAAACAACACAAACAACATGCTCATGCAGTACATTTGGCCACCTGCAAATTCCATGTCGCCACATTTTCACAATACGAAAACATCTTGACACTGAAGTGTTTGATCTGGATATCGTTCCTGCTGGTTTCCAACAATTCACGCCAATGTTGCAGAATCCCTCTTCTATTTCTGAAGAACCAGGTCCAGGTTTATTAGTTACAACAGTACTCCATGTGCCTTTTCCGTTGAGAACTGTCGAAGGTAGGTAAAAGGCAGCAAAGGTCGTGTGTGATAGGGCTGCTAGTTTTCTGTCCATTCTTGGTTGTGTGGAATTTCAGCAGAAACTACGGGAACTAGAAGAGTTTATCCAAAGGTGGTCATTAATTTGCGATGCTGAAGTAGACTCTGAACCTGTGAGTCCTCTGAATGTTCACTCCCCTCATGTTTCTTCCCCTGTTGTCACAGAGAACCTTCACCATACAGCTTCGTCTGATGTTGGAAATAGTAGCGCTGGTGAACTTCAATATGTCGTTTAGTTGCAGGCAAATACTGCTGAGTTTCCTCACTCTCCACAATTCACAGTTATTCCTGGGCCTTCTGTGAGTGTTGTTAGCGATATAGCTGCTTCCTTTTGTTCGGTTTCTTAGAAGTGTAGCTTCCTCCTGTTCGGTTTCCATGGCTCCTCCCTCTGTGCTTAGTAGTGTAGCTTGTCCGCTAACTTCTGTGCCTTCTGGTGGAGTAGATGTGGTTGCTTCAGAGTCTTCTGTTTCTTTTGAAAGTGGTCCTTCAACCAGTTAAACTAGCTGTATCTGGCCAACTATGTCCAGACTCTTAAAACCTCATGGTAGGCCCTGTAGCAAACAGAGGTTTACCAAACTGTCGAGCAAGAAGAGACAGAAAAGATGGAAGGGATAGAAAAGACGGAAATGTATTCCAAAAGGTTTTATTGAATTGTCGGACTGAGAAAGAACCTTCCTTTTGTAACGTTCTGTATCTGTTTTCGATTATAAGACTAATCGTTAAATACAGACTGAAGATTCGAAAAGTGTCATGACGTTTTCAGATACTGTACTAGATGATAAGGTTCGGTAAATGCAGGGATCTTGAAAACGGTGAGTTTAAGATGGTCCAGTGTGAACAGTGTCTCATTTGGTACCATTTTGAATGTGCCAGCTACAGTTCGAAGAAAGGGTTCAGACATGGTTTTGTGATGATTGCTGTCAATCTGTGTGATCGTTTCATAGATTAGTGCCTGTTGAAATGTAATCTGTTTTACACAAAAGTCGGTTATCACTGTGCATAGTTTGGGGTTTGATGGCCATCATTACTTAATTTTGAGAGATATTATCTTTTCTGTAAATCATCTCTCTATTTAGTTACCTTTGAAGTTTATTATATACACTAGCTAAATATTCGTTCAATGAACAGAGATAAATGTGAGCACAGTTTGGGCAAAATATTGATTTAGGGCTAGATTATTATTATTATTTTTTTTTTTTTTTTGGGTCGAGAGGTTAGTCTCAGTAACGATCCACCTCTACGAGATGACCTTATTATACAATGTCAAAAAGAGCCCTTAAACACCAACTAAACAAACGAATTTATTGAAATATAATGAGTCCCACCGCCTCAACTGGGGCATCATCTTTCATTTTAATTTTAATATGTCAAAAAACTTAAACAACTCAGAGGATGTTATATTGCTACATGTGTTTTTCTCTGTCCTATGTACAATCACATTCACTACTTAGTATATATATATATATTATGCTATATATTATATAGCTATTATATTATGCTATATATTATATTATATATATATATTATGTTTTTCCAATTTGCTTTGAATGCATGTTTCATGTCAATTGGACATTTTAAAAAGTATTTTCAATACATTTCTATCAACTTGTTTGTTGAATGTATTTTCAATACATTTCTATCAACTTGTTTGTTGAATTTTGTTTGCTTTTCTTCTGTGAATACGTATAGTCTCACAAAATCATTATCATTTATTGTCATGAATTTCCTCTCCCCTCCCCCCACTCTCTCGCTCTCTCTCTCTCTCTTTCTCTCTCTCTCTCCAACACTCGTTTGGAATAAGCAGTTTGTACTATTCCCAGCAACCATTGGGAATAAGCACAGCCTTTTCATAAGTTTAAGGAACGCTTTTTTTTTTAAATGAAACTATGACACTGTGAATGATATAAATTTTCAGATTTTCGAAGAAAGCAAACTAAAAAAAAAAAGATCTCAATAAAAGGGCAATAGTAACATTGATTTGGTATTTATTGAATGTATGTAACTAGGCAAAAGCCTTAAACAGCTATTTTTGGGGAGTCAAAATTAAAGATGGCGGCATTACCATGTCAAGTATAGAGCTAAAATTTTGACACTCATTTCTCCTAATTTGGGCATGTTGAATACAAATCTGAAGATCACACATGCCTATTTTGCATATAGAATATAACTTCCAACATTTTCCTAAGTTGAATATATGTGTGTGTGTGTGTGTGTGTGTGTGGTTTTGTTGTTGTTGTTGTTGTTGTTGTTGTTGTTGTTGTTGTTGTTGTTGTTGTTGTTGTTGTTGTTGTTGTTGTTTGTGGAAAATAACGGGAGGGGAGGAGAGGGAAAATAAGCTGTTCAGAAATTTTCATTATGGAGAACAGGCTTCTTTAGCCACTCTGGACTGCAACAATCTCATTCACTATGCATTAAAAATACTTTTGATCAGATCTGATCCAGATAAAGGCCGTGCTTTTCCATGAGATAGATTCAGGACTGGAAGGTAGCCAATGCCACTTTTAACACAAATCAATATCCATTCATAACCTCAGAGAAAGTATGTTATCATTACATTTCCATGTATTATATATATATATATATGCATATCATAAACCAAACTGCAGGTGACTGTTCCCTAGGCATATTCAGAAAATGTATTACTCACATCAGAGGTGGTGTCTGGTCTTATATTTGAAGGTTCCTCACCCTGGCAAGTCAATGTATGTTCTTCTGTCTGCTTGCTCTCCTTACCACTGAAACTCTGATTGATGGTCTGCTGTTCTGATTGTTGCTATAATAAGCAAACCAAACACGGTCTGTTACAACTGGCTCCAGTCACAGCACATACTAAATGACAGAGGGTGAGAGAAGAATATTTGAACAGAAAGTACAAATTCCTTAGTCTCTTTTCCGGTCACTGAGAATACCATGAATCTTGTTCTCGCAACAAGATTCCATCATGAACAATAAACAAGACAAAACATGGGTTTGGTGTCAATGGGTTTTTCGTTATTGATTGTATTTGCCATTTTCATTTTGCTTCGTTTGTTTGCCTATTTCTTTGTTTGTATATGTTTATTTAATCTAGGCAACATCTCTATTACTAATGTCAAAATCAAATCTATCTATAATGGAAAAGCGTTGACTCTCACCATTATTTCAAGTTTGGTGAGCAGGCCTAAACAACATCTGACCCATACTTTGCCAAATTTGGCTTTTCCTCAAATAAACGAATCAATGCATCTGATCTATAAATTAAGATTCGAGTCATAATTATCCTATTATCATCGTTTCATAAATCTATGAAAGGTTTGACTAACAAGACATAGGCCATTATTCTATATCTAAATAAGCACATTAACATAAACAACAAATTAAACTAGCAAAACTGATAGCATAATATGGATGAAAATATATGAGACCCAAATTAATATTTTTAAAAAAAGTTTAAATGTTTTGTTCAATGTTTTCAACTTCAAAATTTCAAATAGATTAGGACACAATTTAAAATACCCAAATGGAATTGTTGCCTTTTATGTTGTCAACTCTCCTTATTTATTTAATTATGCTGTACAACTTTTAAGATTTTCTCTGAGGGTGACATCACCAAATCTTGTGATTTGAAAACAGGTTGTATATGCTCTTTTTTTTTTTTTTTCTTTTGACAACGTGACAATCTGTTTTTAATTCTTTTGGTTTGGGTTTTTTTTTTTTTTTTTCTGTTTAAGTGATATGTAGAAATCCCTATATCCATGAATTATGAAATACAACTCAAATACCCGGTCCATCACCTCGCTGGAAAACTGTCCTAATTCTGATGTTACAATGAAGTAAAATCATGATTACTAATTGGTTCTCAGTCCCACAAATATCACGGCTAAATACAGAAAACTCCAAACTATCATCAGTTCCTGTTTGAGATATACATTTTGATCACAGTGGTCATAAAAAAAATTAAAAGCTGTGGGCAAAGACCAATCTTAATGTCTTAGAGAGGAAGAAATTGGTTCAAGGAAATCTTGATATTGAGTAAGAAAATACAATCTGACAGACTATCAGACAAGCTTTAAGAATAACACACAACACCGGCGTCTTGAAAGAAATTGTTTGGGTAACAATAGTAGGAGTTGTAGTTTATTCGTGGAATGAAATGGCAAAAACGTCTCAACACCAAGGTGAGTGAAGGTCTCTGATAATGACGAGTCAGGCTCAATGCTGTATCGCCTAGCCTTTATTAGCAACTTACTCGTCTTATTGTATGTCACACTCTCACTAGAATGACTGTGAGAACTTTCAGTATGATCTATGTCATTGTCAGAACTGTCCATTTGACCTACCTCATTACCATTATTGCTGCCCGGGCTGACCATTGACACAGCACAGGCACCTGTTGGTGAAATATCCTAATGGAAAAACAAAGATGTGTCCAGTTTATTCATAATTGACTGACTCAAAACTAATGACTCATGTCATCACTCATCGATCAAAATCTCAGTTCACTGTACAGCAGTAGATCTAAATTTCAATTGCAAATTAGGGAGGGGGGAGCGCGTCCTGAAATCTGGATTTTGCCCAAAAAACGGGATTTTCCGCTTTTGTTTTCTCTTAACAGTACTGCCTTTTCTGTGTGTAAAAATACTATCAAAAACTTCTATTCTAACGTGTTTGACCAATGGTCATTCAACGGTAGACCTAGCGTATTGTCAATAAGGATTTGGCTCCACCTGGTTTCTAAATGAGGATCATCGTCATTTGATTATATACATGCAAAAGGTAAAAAAGCACTTGAATATCACCTCTCCTAGCAATATCACCAGTTTTCGTGCCAGAAATGGACACTGGATGACCACTATGTCGCGAGAAAAACTGCTGATCATGCAAATTATCAATGTAAGTGTTCTAAAATGACTTTCCCCGTCCTATAAATAGGACAATTGTGCTTTCTTTCTGCTACTAATAGCTCAGTTGTCCACTATGTGTCATAGTAAAGATCAAAACACTCTTGGTTTGCACTCAAAATTGATATGGGGGACACACAGAGGCCCTCAAAAGCCCACAAGTGGTTCAAAACCCTTTTTTTAAAACAGTTTTTTGCTATCTCCTTTTTTGTTTCGAAACCGATTCAAACTAAATTTGGTATGCATCATTGTCACTACAAAACCTAAAAGCTTACATTTGCGCGTTAAAGTCGATCGGTAATGTTTAGCGAAAATTTGGTTTTTAGTTTGAAAAAAAATGGCGAAATTTGATTTTTTTGCTATATGGCATTTTTAATAATTATAGAAAATTTCGTATTGCATGGAAACAATTAAAAATTAATAACCTTTTAGATATTATATTAAACAATAT
>JBCAUA010079038.1:0-24608 GCA_038406235.1 Peronia verruculata | reverse complement strand
CTAGTGTGTGCCAGTGGGAGATAGTGGGCAGTGGATGACCTAGTGTGTGCCAGTGGGAGATAGTGGGCAGTAGATGAGCCAGTACGAAAAAGTAATTTATATGTAGGCCCTACATCCACACAAACTTTTGAGTATGTCAGGGATGTCAAACTTCTAACTTAAGCGGAAATCTGACTTTCTGGTCGCCGTCCACTTTTCTATTGGTGGCCAATCAACTGCTGACTTTTGCTGAGCTCACTAGCTGATTATGGTTCTGGAATAATTTTTAATGTGATACCAGTCCCACACGATAATAGTGGAAACACAAATACAATAGAATTTTGCACATGCTCTGGATGAAAGCTGCTGTTTGAAGATTGAGGTTGATGTTCGTAGCACTTATTCCCTCACACTTGACAATATACTGTCGAATGGTTGCTTGAAAATTGTTGATGAAATATGACATCACAATTTTGAAAACAACAAAAACAAGAAAGACTGGTGTAGGAGGGCAGCTGTTTGTGATCCAGATCTAGATCTGAAAATAGTAATTGATTATTATTATGTCTGATGTTGACAGTGCTAGAGAAATGAGCTCCCAAGTTCTACACATTTGTTTTTTTTTTTTTGTGTGTGAAAAGTTTGACATTCTTGGTATACTCCTTATTTCAAAGGAAAGATTCTTATCTGTTCATCTGTGCAAACATTTATTCAATAATATGTCACACTGTTTCACAGATTTACAGTCTTGATGTTCTGTTTCTGGCCTCAGGTTCTGAGTGCTAGGTCAGAGCACGACCATTCTGTTGTAGTTGATGAATCCATAGTTTTTATTTGGAACCTACTGATGTGTACCTGGAGGGTGGAGCGTCCACTTGATGATAGAGATAGCGTTTTATCTTCTCTTGACTTTCTTTTGACATTTGGAATATCCTGGAAATTTTAAGTCATGAGTCTGTTTGAGATATTGAAAGCAGTAAAGTGTGCCCAGAGATCAAGAACATTCTCATTGAGGGTTCAACTTGTAGTTCAATTTGTCTGTATATTTCTGTAATAAAATCATGTTGTATATAATTGTGCTGCCTGTTGTTGATGATTTGTATTGATGCTACATCCTTATTCCTGCTAAAACTACAGAAACATATTTGCCCTAAGACAGTAGCTTCCTAGAAGTTATCATAAATCCATCCAATAAATTTAGCCTGCTTTATCATTCTCTGGGGCTGACACAGCAACCAACGAGAGGGGACCCATGGTAAACATTTCTCTTACAAAGTTTTCTGAGGTAAACGTAATAAAATGATGACTATGCATAACAAAGGAAGAAAAAAAAAAAGCATTTTACACTCAATTTGAGATCAATCGAGGCATTTCACATCAACACAAGCTCAATCTTAGTCTGATCTTTCCCTTTACCCGGCATATCTTCAAACAAAGAAGAATAAACAATAACCAAAACAAAAATGGTTTGGTAAAACAAAACAATTCACTTATACAGTAGGGAGAGCTTTTGATGCCTGCTCTGGAAATATGGATGTACACATGGAAATTTTCTTGCTATTACAATACCGGTATGCAAAAATTAGATCTAAACTTTCTTGTGTCCTTGTCAACCACTAGACATAGACTGTGATCTCTGCTCACAGCAAACTGCTATCTACCTATACATGTATGTATAGTGTAAAACCACAATGGAATAATTCCTTAAATTTTCTTTATTTCAGAAAAAGCTTGAACATAATATATATGTAGTAGAATCAGACCAAATTAAACCGCACTGAGACCAGTTTTCATAATCAAATGTACACAAGATTGTAGCAGCCACATGAACAGCTTGCACAGCACAAATAAAGAGAACTTTCCATAGAGGGATTAGACAACAGCTGGAAGTTCAAGTAAACCTTACATGTATGCATTATGAGAAGCACCAGCTCTTTGTGTGTTTCTGCTGTATTATAAACAGTAAACCCTGTTATCTGTACAATGTTCCATTTCATTTCCACAGCAATGGAATGGTTGTTTTATTTAGACCGTGAAGTTTCCAGTCACAGCGCACCGACGCATGCACGCACGCACGCACACACACACACCACCACCACTACCACTACTACTACTACAGGCCACAAAATTCAAAATTTGTGTCAGTCCACACATTTACCAGTTGCTGCTCAACTTGGTTTTTTGAAGTCAAATGGAGACATACCGTGTCTATACTTTATATCTGCTATTATGAATTTTGTGACCTGCACCAATAAATAACGGCTTTAAACTACATTATTATGTAGGTATCAGGCATGCCTCTTACAAACTGAAGATTGCCAAGCAGCAGGACTGTTCTCATTCATACCAGGGATGAACAGAATATGGAAAAATTCTGATATCTGGCTCCACAAATCCAATCTGCATTTATTCCGTGCACAATCTTACCATCTTTCACTGATGCTCCCAACAATCAGGACTACAGCCCTGTGTGGTTCAGGCAAACATAATGCGTTTAACATGTTATCAGAATTGATAAAAGATAAAATTAATTGTATTTAAATTAAATATAATGGACATTTCATATAGATATCTTGAAGCGACATATATATGACTTGTGACTAGGGTGAATGAGTCAGAAGACGCCCCGGGCAATGAAGATATGCAGCTGTTTTTGGACATTTTTGACTACTTTCTAACTAAGTGTAAGACAGTAAATTTGTTTTTGTTTTCACAAAACGGCAAGCTAACCTTTTTTAATCTGAAAAAAGAAATATTTTGGTATCATAGTCAGAAAATATTTTAAAAAATGGATGTGACCTGCACGACTTGTGACTCATTTGTCCTGCAAGACATATATGTATATATCATGTACAACACACATACATGTATATTGATATAATATTTCTATGTACAGACACTGTATGCATTTATAATGTACATTCCGTATGAATATCTTTGATTAGATTATACGATGTGTATACATATAGTTCATGTACAACACTTGTTTAAAAATTTAGCACTTACTAAATTGATATAATGTAGTAATATAGATGTATATTGATATAATATTTCTATGTGTATTAAGAATAACATTGCAGTCTCTCACTTAACTTAATGTTGCCCTTATGGCCAGCAGGCTGCGTTTTCATGTTTTGCTATGCTTAATTTATCCATTAAAAAGTGTGTGTGCCTTCCAAACACACATATATATTAAAAAAAAAAAAAGACAACACACATGTAGGCCCATGGTGATAGGGACAGCTTAAACCCTGTTACAGGTCTCTGAGACTGAGACCTGTCCACTTCATACCCCATTCACACAAACATTCTTTCTTACACTGACAGCCATCCTCTGGTCAGATGGAAGCTCAGAAAAAGATAGAAGTCCTGCCCCCAATCTCTGACCAGAGTCACACAGTACTGAAATCGCAACTGGTTCTGGTGGAGAGAGGACCACCTCCAGGAACGTAACCCCTAGCCAGGTATGTCATATTCTCCCCTGACTACTTTCAGGGGGACACGACTCTGGGTCAGGTGCTCTAAAGCCATTCACACAGTTGCGCCTCCAGCAACTTGTAGTAGGGACACACATCCCCCTCCCCACTTCAAAACTGCCTGAAGCGCATGACTTGGTCAAGTACACTACAAATGTGACCACTATTTTTTCAACTGCTTTGTTCACTAGGTGCGATGTAAGGTGGGTAGGAGGTGGTAGTGGGCAGTGAGATCAGCCAATTGGCTTGAGGAATCGGGAAGAAAGATGGATGCTCATCCATAATTGATAACATGGTAAATAAAACAGGCTGAGGCGGATAAAGAAAGGACTCGCATGTGTAGCTACTGACATTAGGTAAGATAGACACGGATCTTGGTGCTCACTGACCACTTGGCCCAGTTAGCCAATCAACAATGATGGATACTGACAAGTGCAGTTACTTTTGTTCACATTTTGTGGTGTTAATATCACAGTGTGTTTCAAACTGCTGTATAATGTGGATTAAGCAAGATTTACTCCCATCGCATATTTTATCACTTCGATAACTTTCCTATTCCCCACATCACCATAGTGATTACTGCCTTTCACCCAGTCCCTTACCAATGCACACAAGAGATCGACTGATGCAGTAGGAGAAGGGGAACAGTGGGTGAGGTAATATGATATCCTTGATCTTTCACTGCACTTAGGCTTAGGCTCAATTCTCGGCACTGTGATGGGGAGAGCGATGGGGGAGAGTTGGACAGGAGGCCAGTGAAGTGCCATGTGTGTTAGATATCTCGTGGTTAGAGTTGCTGTGTAAAACTTTGGACTATTGTTAGTATTAGTTAGTAGGCCTACTGGTACATGAACATACTATGACTTTTGACAAGGTATAATGTATTGTGTTAATATACTGTTATTGTCATCACTATAAGTTATAACGTTTGCTGAATCACGCAAAAATAAAAGGATTCAATGAAGGAAGACTATCCAAGAAAAAAAAAAGTGTTTTCTAAAATCAGGCAATAGGCCAGCATTGTTTTATTCCTATAATTCATTGTATGTTACAACAGGAATCGCCTATAACAGGACTTTTCTTTGGTCCCAGCAATTCCGTTTTAGCAGGTCTCCACTGTATTAGTTGTGAAACAGTTGTCACACAGCCCTGAAGTGGATACCAACGCACGGGTACAGTGATGCTTATCTTATGAATAGAAAAAAAAAAAAGAGTGAAGCAAATCAATTCTCAGATGTTTCGTGAACTTTTCTGAGATACTCACTGAAATTGTGCTACAACAAACCATTAGTAAACTTTACAATAAAAATGGCTTGAGCTAATTCTGTAAGAAATATGATCCGCTAGCGATTTTTTAGTTCTTATTTCACTTGCAATTTTGGGGAATTTTTGCATGTAGTTTTTAGTTTTTTAGTTTTACAAATGCATTTTTTGTAACTGTGAAATGCAATTTTCTGTAGGGTCAGTGGAGGACTCATGGCTGCCCCACCCCTCCCAGCCATTTGCTGTTTGAGCTGGGCCTGTTGGTGCAGGAATTGGTGCATGATATGGCATGTATCAATCTGGAATGTCTGAGGGAAATTCGTGTGGGCTCGTTGTACAAATGGCTGCTGTGGAGCAAACTGCTGTTGAGGTTGCTGCTATTGTCTGTACTGCATCATGTCCATCTGAGTGCCCATTTGCTGCTCTTGTTGTTGCATCTGTCCACCATCCTGAGGGAGATGTTGCTCTATGTTAGGCATGGTGTGCATCTGTTGTTGCTGTGGTTGCTGAGTTTGTTGCTGCTGTTGCTGTTGCATGTTATACTTCGATGAACCTGGCGCTGTTGTTTGGACCATCTGTGAGGAAACATAATTTTATCATTTTTTTTTTTTCCAACAATTTATAAAAATGTCTTAAAATTAAGACACTTGTCCGCTGGCAACCAATAAATACATCAAAATAAAGGAAAAGGAAGAGGAAGAGCTTGTTTAAACTGATATTGCTGGCCAAATTTTCAATTCCACTTGGCTGATCTCTTTCATCAAAATGATCATTTAATGACATAAGACAGAGAAGTGACAAGCAAATAATGGAGGAAGTAAATATAGATACAGTCAAGTGCACACAAACTGAACTCTGATTAAATGAATTTTTGACAAATTGAATAAAAATGAAACATCAGATTTTTTCCCTCTTTGCACCTACTATTAAATGCCTCTCACTTAAATTGAAGCCGTGAGTTTCCTTTAAACTGAACCGGTCAGCACCACCACAAAGGTACAGTAAACCTCGAATTCAACAAGCTCAGATCTAAAGAAACCTCACATCCAACGACGTACATATTAATCCCCGTTTTATCCCTTATAAACTGTAATTATAAAAAAAATCGAATCGAACCAGCACCAAAATAGTCAGCCTCGGTTCTTACGAACACAACCATGGCTGGTTGAAATACAGTACTTGAATCACTTTTTCCTCCCTTTCTTTATTTGGGCTGCACCACTGCCTGGTGTGATGAGAATGTGAAGGGACATCATGGTTAATCTTAAAGATTTAGGTTCAAATGGGAACTACAAGAGCGATCGTGGGCCAAGCGACGATCGGATCATGAATGACAGGCGCATGTGAATGACAATTTAGCGTGAGGGCGGGGTGAAACACATAACACTACATGTCTGGACTAAGCTACATCATGTACTGTCGGCCTACAGACAGAGGTCCTGGCAACAGCGAAGGCAGGACACTGCCCAGAGCAACAAACAGGAAAACACAGTTTTCTTGCTGGACGGTGAGTAAACACTGTACTCAGACGGCATTCAAAATGATGCAAGAATTTATATTCATGCAGCGAGAAAGCGGGATACTGCAGAAAGGGGGGGGGGGGGGGCATGTATGCAAACATGGCCTAGAGCACCCTGTACAGGAGTGGAGGCTTGTGACGAGCATTAGATCTGTCGCCCTTTGCGCAAAACCCAGTAACAAGTTCCCTGGGCCTAGTGGACCGCAGGTTACAGATTTCACATTAAAAAAAAAAAAAGATTCAGGAGGAAAGGAAAATCAGTAGTTCACGATACAAATTCTGTAGGTCGGTAGTTCAAGTAAAAAGTCGGTAGACTACCAACCTTTTCTGTAGGGTTGGCAGGTAAGTGATCTAGACCGCACATTTGACAGATTGGATGGCAAGGAGACAACTGTATTGAAAAAAAAAAAAAACAATCTGAGTTGCGCCTTTTATCACATATGCTCCCCTCACATCCAACGAGAATAACCAGTCAGTCCAAACGACCTCGTTCTATCCGAGACACACTGTATGCGCCACCACAAAGGTAAAAATCAGCTATATATCATCATCTCCACATGGTTTCCACCAACATGAATGCCGACGTTTTGAAAGCAAAGGAGACAGCGTCACGGATAGGACGAGAGGGGTTAGTTAGTCTATGTACTGTGCCCGCGCCCAGTGTATCTAGGCCATGTGCTTGGGGGGGTGGGTGGGTATATAAACAGCATACTACAGCCAGCGCCATGAGGTCAAGATAACCTCCACCCAGGAGGTTGAAAGACCAAGTCCTGAACCCGCGGACTATAATCCGGGACAGGCATTTAACGGAGCGGCGAGCGCCATGAGCAATCGACTGATAATCAAGCATCCTGACAGAGCCTACAGTAAGACGCATACGTGTAGTAAACACGTTACATGTATTATAAAGTGTATGGGTTATGCTACAATAGATCGCTGCACCTGTGTTATGATGTCAGTTCTAGCACTGTGACGGGCCAGGGATAGGCCAGATTTGAGATTATGCTAGTTTTTTTTTATTTTTGCGCTTGTGGTTGACTCGCTTATAATATAGACACCGTCACAGACTATGTGTTGGCTTCCTTTAACTGTTTTCAGGGGTAAAACTTTATTCATAGCCCTTTTCATTGGTAAAACTTACTCAACTGCCCTATTTACGACTAAAGCACAGCACTTTTCAGGGCTAAAACCTACTCATCAACAGTTCGTTTCAAGGCTGAAACTGAAATCATTCTATCTCTAGTTTTCTTTACTTTTGCTTTCAAGACAGATTACTAAGGCTAGCAATCTAAGATTTACGCAAAATTCAAGAGCTACAGCGCAATTTCTGTATAAAGGGAAATAATGCTGTAATATCACAATTAAAATAGTACCTCATTTGTCATTCGAGAATTACTCCCTCCATTAAAACTGGAAGATGAACTCTCTTTAATCGAACCTGGCAAATCTGATTTCAGCGGACTTAACTATACTAATGGTACTGGTCATCAGCTACATGACAACTTCCATTTCCATGCCAGTAAGATTTTGCTCTGAAAGGATGGGGATGAGTCTAACAGTTCCAAATGTGGAAATTTGGCTGACTGCCACCTGGTTGTAGAGTAGATAAATGCAACAATGTCCTCTACACTTCTAGGGGAACAGCAGGACAGTACAATCGTAAATGAAATCACCATGATTATGAAATATGAGCAGATATCCACCAGGTTCTCTTTTTAACAAGACAGCATCACTTCAAAGCGTAATCTGACTTACTTCGTATTCCCCATTGAACATGTCCTTGCACTCCTGCAACTTAGGCATTTTGTAGATTCTGGCGCATCCTCTTCTCCTCAAGCTCTCTATTAACTTGATATACTTTCTCAGCCAATAAATGATAATATTCTCCCTGAAAATCAAACAAATTAAAAGAATCCATATTATTTGCTAATCATGCAAAGTTGGAAATGTAACATAGTTCATGATTTCTCATTACAAAATCACCCCTTGCTAAGAGAAGGCCACATTCAGCATAAATGCTATGAACCTTAAGCGGAGGGGCGGGTCCTGAAATAGAGATTTTGGCTGAAAATACCAAATTTCTGATTATTTTTTTTTTCTCCAAGCTAAACCATTTTATTTCAAGATTTTTTTTTCCAGATTTATATGGTCAAAGTAGCCTATTTCATGTGCAAACTGAACTTTTCCTACAGTGGGGGATGTCTAAAATATCACTCTAATTCGCTTCTGACTGTCAATTTCAACAGAAGCTATCAGGCCTTTACACTAAATCTAAAAGTATTTCTCGGGAGAAAAAGCCAGGCAAGAGAAGTACGCTGAAGAGGGACGTCCAGTCTATCAAGCTGGAATGTTCTGAGGTAAAAGGAACAAATTATGTCACAAGAAACTGGTTGAAAACTTTATCAAAACTCCAGATGCTATCATCTCGAAACCTGCTTTTTTAGCACACTTTTCCCAAAGGCTTTTTTATTTACCAACAGATTTACTTGAAATTTGGCATGAATCTTCTTGCATAGGTTTAAAACAATAACAGGTATCAAATCTGTAATATTTTGTTTACTTTTTGAGAAAATGTTATCGAAGTGACAGAAAAATGAGAAAAAATACCATCTGCAAACAAATTTAAAAAATGTGTAGAAGAAAAACTATGGCAAATTTTGAATAACCAATACTTAGCACTACTGAGGTTAGGGAATACTAATGTGCGCAAAATTTAAAACGATTTCATGGATAAACACGAAAGCCTTAGGCTTTTGAAAATTAGCGATTTTGGGGGCCAGAAATCCAATATGGTGGCATTTCCATGGCAACCAACCATCCAAATTATCTTTTAACACTTTCCCTCCTCAAATTTGGTCATGCTGAATTAAAATATGATGCTTAAAAAAGCCTAAATTGAGTACTTTAGAAAATCACTCTCAGGACCCGCCCCTCCCCTTTAACCATGACATACGATTGTTTTTCACAGAAACAATGGTGAACAAAGAAGAAAAAAAGTTAAAAATCAGAGAATAAATTGGAGCAAAAAATTAGCACAAAATAAATGAACATTAACATACATACTCTTATGCCTACCCGAGTGTTTGCTGTCTCGCACATAGTGGCTTCTATATTTCTGGCATATGCAACAAGATTGTTCACTCGACTGTCATGCAATAATGCTGGATCAGGGTTGGGGAACATGGCTTGTACCCTTCGGATATAGAAGTCATGGAAATTCCTTGTATTAAAAAACAGACACACACTCATTATACTAATAAATGCCTTAAAAAGAATTTTTTAAAAAAAAGGACTTACTGGTTGCAGAAAATATAAAAAAATCATGCAACTGAGCCAATGGCATTTTCAAATGCAGTTCTCTGGTATACAGCAAACAGCATAAGATGATTAATTCTGAGAATTAACTAGTGGCAATAACAGTAGCTAAATCCTTTCTAGAAAAACAACAAGTGTCACAGCCAAATCTTTAGCAAAATAAATCCAAGACATTTTTGAAAATTATAAATAAAAAAAGCCTTTCAATAAAAAACTCCCAGAAAATTTTGGTTTCCTTGAAGAGCAATGATAAATATGAAGTCTTCCTGGCATTTCCTAAATAAAACCAACATACAACTTATTCATATCCTTGACAGGGCCTTACTGATTGAACTCAAAGGAGTTTTTCCATGTACCTTGAGAAAAGTACAAACCTTTCTTTGCCTTAAATTATTTTCAAAGAAGACGTGAAATTGTGATACTTCCAGATTTTAAAGTTTCCTCATCACAAACTACACTTATTTTATTAGAATCATCCTACCAGCATATATGAACCATTCTCAAAAGCTCAACCATAAGACTGTCATACGTAGAGAAATTTTATAACAGATTAAATAGATCTGCAGACATACTAAATCAGTACCTTAAGATACTAGGTCTATTACCTTAAAAGGAAAAGATAGTTCAACTCATGGTTAAGGTTGTAGGTGGCCTTGAAATATAGATGTCCCATATTTCTTAAATGTAACGATGACACAAGAAAGTAATTTTTTTATGATTTTAGACTAAGTTGAATTAAGAGTTGACATATGTTAGTAAGGAAGCAAATCAGGTATTCTGAATGTATTTTATGTCACCAAGTTATTCTAGGATCATATCATAAATGTTTCATTTTTGTCACCACTACCTCTAAGGAAAAATGCATTTCATATGTTTGTGGTACATGCATTTCAGACAGAAATATTATTCAAAATTACTTCTAAATGTTGCATCAATGTTGCCAAAGTAATTCAAAGGCTTACAATGAGATGAGAGCAGAAGGAAATCACAAAGCTCGTAAATATATTAAATTTCTTACAAGTAACAATGACCAAAAAAGAAAATATGAATTAATGGAAATCCCTACAAAGATTGCTAACCACTGAAATTTTGTTAACACACACACAGCATGGGTAGGAAAATGCTGCCAAGCAGTGTGGGCCTCTGAATATGGAATCTTTCATTTAGCTGTTTAGGATCAAGGTCTCATAATTTACAAGACATGCTATGTCAATATAATGTCCAAATGTAAATATTAAAGATACATGTAATATTCTAATAACTCATTGAAAATCTACCAGCTACAGACATTATCATGTTGTATAAATATAACGTCTTCCCCAGCACCCTACTGTATTTAGGAGCAATATTCTGAACTGTATAGCCATCATAAATAATCATTCGTAGCTGTATTCTAAGCATGAAAAGCAGTGTTCAGTTGTACAAGATAGAGCCTTATACACAAACCCTTGTAGATCTAATGTAATTGAACCATACAAGAACAGATAACTTACAAATTAGACCATTTGAAGCAACTACCAACTGAATTATGCCCAAAAATAAATAATGCGATATGGCACAAGTCATTCCTAAAGGTTGAATTATAATTACTTAGACGTAACGGTCATGAAAATTTCCACTTCTCAGACATCACAAATGACGAAGCACACTACTTCATTACAGCTGCAGAACAAAAATATAAATGAAAACAGACCTAGATCTTCCTCAAAATCAAGATAACATCAGTTTCATGGGATTAAAGCATTAAGTAAATACGATTCAATGTTTGTAAGTTCCAGACCATAATTTTTATTGTCTTAGACGTAACATCTGCCAAAGTGATGACAAAAATATGATTTGACCCGCCAGGGTCTCGTTTCACCTTGTCGGCCATCTGAATACATGTACTACAGAAATGGTTCCTGGGATCATTTCCAGTAAATTAAAAAAGTTAACAAGGAAAAGCCTATAATGTGGATGCCCACTTGGATGTTTCTTAGATATAATAAATGACAAAAATTCTTGGAAACCAGTTCATACAGTCAGCTTGTTAGGGTTTTTTACTGCTTTTCTCTTTTTTAACAGCCCATGGTTATAAAGTCCACTCCTACAATATCCCATGGCCAGAAAATGGTTCCTTGTATAAAACATAGATCTACCTACAGATGACGAAAAAAATTTATCTAAGAACACAAAAATTATGGATCTTTAAACACTAGAAAGGAAAATGCTACAAAAACCTCACACTGAAAATAGAAGTACTGGACCATTATCTAATGTAGCATGCCAGGATCTCATATCAAGTGTTTTGCCATTACAAGAGAATCAAGAAAAGCCCTCAGAAGAAGTGACAATTTGAGATTAAGATTTCAGGCACATTTAGGATTTCAGACCTTTGTCAATTCATGTTTATCCAAGTAATCTTTAGGCTTATAGATTTGTTTATTCTGTTTCTTCAGTGTACAGTGCACACCTGGTATAATGACATGTAAGAGTTCAGGTGTTTTGTGTCAATATAAGAGAAAGTTGATGTAAGAGAAACCTCTTTATGATGGTGTTCTTTCGCTGCAGAGGTGGGTCACTACAATGTAACAATGGCCTATTGAAATACTGATACACTTATTTTTCTTGATCAGATAAACAATCGATGAAATCAGCACCTGACCTTTTGCTGCTTTTCAAAACTTTTTGTTATGATTGTTTGGCCCTAAAAAGGGCCATTGGTAGATGATGCAAGAATACAGACAGCAGGGATTACTACTGATACAAATGATTCCTGACCAGTTGGCTGTACAAGCCAGACTAGATCTAGACAGCATGTGGGTGGATGTGTAAAAGCCTCACATATAGATCTAGATCTACACAAACACATGCGACGACCAGTCTCCCCCTGCTGACCATTCGGTAGTGCAAAAACTAGACGCAAGCCTCTCTGTTTCCCTTTCACTGGAGCCACCAGGTTACAGTTCGAGCTTGAGCCAGCAGGAAGGGATAAGACGATATAGCGATGTCGATATAAGTGGCATGCACTGCATGTTTAGGATATAAAAGCAATGAAAAGTGAAACCAGTGTTTTGTTTTTCTTTCTGTGAACCTGAAGTGAGGGTTGTGCAGTTATGGTCGACCTTTTGAGAATGGTTCATATCTTGAACCAATCATGATCAAGGCAAAATTTCAAAAAAAAAAAATGTTACAATAGCAGAGAAATTTCTTCTACACTGGCTTGTGACCAAAGCACTCTTAATATGAAAAACAAAGAAAATGAGCATTTAACTTGAACACTAAGGTAGGCGCTCGATACAAAGACAGCAATTTAAGTGAGAGGATCATAGGCCTATTCCTTCATACATTTAATTTGCCAGGTTTTATCTTAAAAGTCCAATTTAAGGATTTATCAAAAACAAAACTGCAATAATTTTTCACAATTCAGAGGTGAACTAAGGAACATAAAACTTACAAATTCTAATTTGCTACCAAAGATGTAAACAAAATCAGGTAAAACATGGACCACACCAAGCCCATCACCATCACCTCCGCTGAAGATTTAAATTCTGTTAACCCTTGGAATGAACGAGGAAACAAAGGACTTACAATTTGCAGACTAGATGATTCCGCATATCCTGGGTGATCTGTGCATGCCAGTCCTTTCTGTTGCTCGCAGGAATGGATTTGGCAACAACATTATCCAGGGTGACAGCATCAGGCATGGCGGTGGCTAACTGACTCCCACTCTATGGCTGGTTGGTCTGAGGTACTTGGCTGGTTGGTCTGAGGTACTTGGCTGGTTGACAAGTTGCACAGTCAATTGCTCATTTGGCTGACAGTTATCTGATTTTGATTGGGGAGGATTTTTAGAGGCTGCTGGTTTGGCAGATTCGGCTTATTCTTTCCCTCTGGAGAGAGAACAAAGCAAATTGAGTGTTTAAGAGGTACACTGTGGTCCTTCACACAAATTTGTTATTGATACAGCTGATATATGAGAAAAAAGCATTCCTAAGTTTTATGTTCACATGTGCTACTATAAATGCAAATGCTCAAATTATAGTGTAACATCTTTCGTTTTCCTTTATCATGGAAAACATCTCCACTATTATGTTTCACATAACATAAGATCCTGCCTGCCTCACGGTTCCGGTTTTGTTAAGCTTTCAATCTCCTGGTGTGGTGTTTATCTAAGCTGCCTGCCTCACGGTTACGGTTTTGTTAAGCTTTCAATCTCCTGTCGTGGTGTTTATCTGAGCTGTACAAAAACGCACAAAAATATAAGTTTGCAAGCTTAATATGCTCTTTGGTCAATACCTCATCAATCCCACACACGCAGACACATATCCTCCCACTCTAATACTTAAAATTATTATATAAAGTAAAATGAATGCCAACACAGCTGAAAAGGAGAGCAAAGCCGAATCTATAATTCTCAAGGGGCAGCAAACTGAATAAAGCACAGACTTCCATACCTGACATTTTCTTAGCTAGATGACAACAATTGATCAACTCACTCAATCCTGGCCATTTGTCTTGCACCCCAAAACCAGTTATTTGGCCGATGGACTGAATTGCTCATTGGGGAGTTCTAAAACAGTGATAAAAATAAAAAAATAATTCCCAATCCCACTTTGAATTGTGGTGAAAAGGAATGCTTGGGCTGCTTTTCTGTCAAAAATTACTGGTTTGCAATAAATCTGTACAGAACTGCACACATTTAATTTATGCACTTTATAAATGACAACATAAGTCTACACAACCCATCTGGACAAGCAGTGAAAAATAGGTAAGTCCCACACAGGTCAGGAAATTTGTAACTGATATGGATGCGGCAATAATTCCTCTTCAAAAGTAAGCCCATTATGTTCATCTGTTTTGACATTACAATGATGGCCCTCAAGTTGACATTTTCATGGAAGAGCCCAAATGCAACTCAAGCCAAAGTTAGTGTAGTCACAGCTGCTGCCTACTAATATTATGGCTTCTATAGGCTAGTCTTAAATTATTTTATGTAAGGGATACTCTAATACTGACCCAAAATGAAGTGATTCAGACACAGAAGAAATTTGTAGATGTTGGAATCACTTTAAATTCTAGATCTAGATCTAGATCTAGTTTTAAAGAATAATTTTAATTTTCTTTTTCAAATTTTGCTGTACAAAGATCTAGATTCTAGATCTAGATAGATCTAGAGTCTAGGCCTGATGAAAAGCTTCACAAAACTAAAATCCTGTTTTTAAAAAATTGTTTAGAAAAAATAAAAGGAAAAAACATTAGCTACTAAGTTAATCACATGAAACTTGACTAAAAGATGATGTTTGACACAAGGCCATCAACCAGTTCAGACCAGTAAATCACAGTGGTATCTGGAGATCTAGATCTAGATCTAGCACCGAAATGATCTTCACTGAGAAGTCCAATCTGTGTCATTTATCATCTATTTACAGAGGAAGCAGAGTTACAGCTGATTGCCGTTTCCGCATATGCGCATTACATCTCGCTGACGTCACGCGTGCTGAGTGAAGAGCCATGCCAGTGGAGGCAAAGACACATAGATAGTTAATGCCGTTGTTATTATCTTACCACGTGTTCAGGAACGAAATTCACACTGTCATTATCTCATGATTGCAAGTCTGTCAATGCTGTAGCTCTCGATTTAAAAAAAAAAAAAATGAATCAGTTTGTCTACAAATCCATGCGTGCCAAGGGACGCCATGCATGGCAAAATAGCAACGCCTCCATGGCCATGGCGTCAAGTGTTGGCACGCGAGACACAGGGTGTTTTGTTAAGGCGGCGTCGTGAAGCCGCTCTGCAGTTGATCAAGCTCTAGCCAAACTAGCCCACCCGAGGAGTGAGAAGTGATTGCTGCTGCAGCTAGTTAGAGCTACCATACATACAGCGCTGCTAGTGTTTTCAATAGCCGATATTGAGGTCTATCTCTATGCACTCAGTTTGTCAACACGATGTCAGCTGACTGCTTGAACTCGCAAATAACTATAAGTAAGTAGATGGGCACTAGGCCTACCTTCTAAAGGGGCCTTTAAACGTGCAGATGAGTCATCGAAAAACTGTAGGAAATCGAAAGAATGAGGGCAATCCTGTGAACTTTCCATTAAACTTGAGTGCCAGATATCCGGCGAAGCCAGATACATATCATATTTCCCTGCCGGGAACTGAAAGCATGAGGATGAGGGAGCGGTTTCTTTGATGTTGCCCCAGGCCCCAGGCGGAGTCAAAATGCATTCCAAGAATTTCCTAAATATTGGTCACTCCAAAAAATAAGAAGATTTTCATGCTCAGGACCCAAAATTGTAAAAGTCACGCTGTGGAACGCAATTTAACTCACTAAGGACAGGGCTCGATTTCGGCTCGTTTCAGCCCAGACTGGTCTGTTTTGGCCATTTTCAAAAAAAATCACAGACACTTTCGCAATGAAGCTACAGATAGCAAACTTGGCAAGTTTATAAAAGGAAATTATTTTGTTATAAAATAATTAAATAATTATAATGCCTCATTAGTCATTTGAGAATTGACTCCTTTGTTAAAACTCTTTTTAATCAAACCTATTTGGATGGTCCCAGCAAATTTGAATTAAGTGGGTTTGACTGTAATCGATATGTGCCATTTCTGTGAGTTCTGTAGTAGAAACAGACCTGGACCACACTTAGCCAGAGGGTTGTGCCTTTAACTGAAGAACATCTGTAGATCACGCCTATTTAAAATGTTATCAGAGAGCCGATTATTTATTGCAGTAGTACCGCAAATAGGAAATTTGTAGGGGAGTCACTCTGTATTTGCAATACTGCCGCATTTTTAAAAATGTTATTCCAGTGGTACACATGTAAAAATGTTGGACTTATGATTCCAGAAATTGTTCTCTTCAATAATGTTTTGAAAAAATATAATACAAACAACAAATTACCATATTTTTTAAAAGGGAATGACTTTAAGGAAGTGGCTAAAATCACCAATGGGGGATTTTAGTCTTGAGGGCTGTGATCCCTGATTGGGGATTTTAGCCTCAGGGACAATAGCTCTAATCCCTGTTGTGTGTGTGTATGTGTTGGTATGCAGTGCTACTGCAAATAAGGGCAGCCAAATTTTATACGTAATCACTAGTAGTTACAATATACTTAAAGTGAGAGACCTGAACTGCTCATTCCGTCAGTGGTTCAGAGATGATCGGTTCACCAATCGCACTTTTCTTTCATATTAAGAACCAAGACATAGCTCAGGTACCGGATCATCCGTGAGTGTGTCCAGTATTCATAGTATGTTGTCCTGCTCAGCACTATGACATAATCAGAAAAGTTAAACCTATGGTACAAGAGTGTAGAATTCAAGTTTCTATCCTCTCCCAGTTCATACGTCACCCAGCCTGCATGGCCCCAGTCAAGTGTGACATGCTGTATAAGGGTGTGACTGGTGACTTGTTATGTGCATGGGGCCATTACAGTTTTGAAGCTACAGTATTTATAGCACAGACTCATGGTATCAGAGGAAAGACTGGCCTTTGTCTTTTCAATAATAGACACTTGCAGGCATTTGGTCAGCTAGATCAGTTGTGCTTGTCGGTATTTCTTGAGAGGCAGCATTAAGAAGTTGATAAACTTTCTTCAGTCTCAAACCATACTGACAACGATGAAGATCTTTAAACAGGCCGCCTAAAATTCACTGTAAATCTAGTTTAGATTTAGGCCTAGTAGTGAATTCATCAAGACTGAGCATAAAGCGTTGTGAGAACAGAATTGTTGATGGATTTAAAAAAGGACACTGATTCATGAAATTGATGAGGGTTTATTGAAAAAGTAGAGCATCCACAGAAAGTGCATGTATATATAGATTGCACCGGTACATGAATAGATCTGGATTTAATAGATGTATACATGCACCGGTGCAACATTCCAAACTCCATTAGAGAAATCAATAACGATAATGCAATTGAACTATTGTTAGGCCTATATGTTTTCATATGTCTGTGAATGAAAGTGCATCCAAGAGTTGCTTTCCCTGTTTCAGAATGGTCTTTGTGCCCATTGCAAAATAGCCATAATACGAAAGGTTTTCCCTTCCCGGTAAACTATGTACATGTATTAAGTGTATTAGATGAGAACGTAGTTCAGGGAATGTCATGTTGTTATGCAATAAGTGATGTTTTGCTGTTGTTTCAAGCATGCCAGCCAGTCAGGACTCACTATCAAGCAAAGGCTTTGAAACATCTAGACGTATGGTTACGGTTTTTGTAAGCTTTTCAACCTCCTGTAGTGGTGGTTATCTCAGCTGTCCACAACCGTGGTAAAAAAATATAACATTTTGATTCTAGACATGTGTAGAGAGATATTCTGCTCTCAAGATGATCATTGAAATTAAAACAGAACAAAATTAGGATTATTACTTCAGTAAGCTAAATCTACAATTAGCCAATTTCATCTTGTTTTTAGATCTAGGGCAAATGGTAAACTAGTGATTTTGCCACAAGGTTTCAGTTCAAAATCTTGTACACAGCCAGAAATGGGAGACGCATGTAACATTTGCTGTTTTTCACCGTGTAGATATATATATATATATATATATATATATATAATTTGATTTACATCGTACTTAATACACATAATCAATTAAATATATGTCTCTGTGACCTGTATGTGTAGTTAAATGTAGACCTGCATATCAATTTCATTTTCTTTTTCAGATCTATTTACCAGCAGCATGTCCTATCCAGCTTTCTCATGACCAGTGTAGTTACTGCAACATCTCAGATATGGAAACAACAAATACTGGAAACATCAGAAAGAAATCTTATCAGCCTGACATTGAGGATATTTGATTTGTTCAGGGAAAACATCTGTAAGGGTACTATAAACTTTCAGCTGGAACACAAATAATCCAAAATAATCCACACCAAAAGGTGTCTTTCTTACAGGTGTGCTTTGGGGTTTCTGGTTTAGAGCTTGCTCAAAGTGGAGTTCCTCAAACACCGAGAGATCCAAATAGGATAGAAGTTTAGTAAGTTTGATATTCCTCATGCAGGATTTGTTCAAAGTGAAGATCAGCCATCTACAAACTCACACACACACTACAAATAATAGAAGCCTTGTAACTGCAATGCATATCATGTTGAATTTTCTCTAAATCTAAGACAATATCATTGAAGACACTTGAAAAGACACAACAGAGCAAAGAAGTGATCGTGTTGTTGGTCAGACAAGATTTGTTCTCAACTAAAACACTTTCTTCTCTGACTGGTAAGACCCAAGAGAATGGACACAGAAAAAACACTTCTTAAATATGATGATTGCGGCATTGAGTTTATTGATAAAGAAAGTCTACAGAGCCAGGAAAGCATCCACACTGGATATAGTCTTCATCATGGTTTGTCTGTTGAAGGAGAAGAGGAACAAAGCAGTAGGAGAACACTGACAGAGAGGCCGTATAAATGTGATGTTTGTGGTGTAGGGTTCACGAAGAATGGTAGCCTACAATGTCACAAAAGAATTCATACTGGAGAAAAACCCTATGTGTGTGGTGTTTGTGGTGTCAGATTTACTCGGAGTGGATCTCTGCAAAGACACAACAAAATCCACACAGAAGAGAAGCCTTACAGGTGTGAAGTTTGTGGTAAAGGATTTGCTCAAAAACGTTATCTAGTACAACATAAAATAGTTCACTCAGAAGACAAACTTTACAAGTGTGACATTTGTGACAGAGGGTTTGCCTTTAAACAAAGTCTACAAATACACAAAAGGCTCCACACAGAAGAGAAACCATACACTTGTGATATTTGTGGTAAAGGATTTGTTCAAAAACAGTATCTAGGAGAACATAGAATAATTCACTCAAAAGATAAACCTTACAAGTGTGACATTTGTGGCAGAGGGTTTGCCTTTAAACAAAGTGCACAAAGACACAGAAGGATCCACACAGGGGAGAAACCTTTCAAGTGTGATATTTGTGGTAAAGGATTTGCTCAAAATCATCATCTAAGAAAACATAAAATAGTTCACACAAAAGACAAATCTTACAAGTGTGACATTTGTGGCAGAGAGTACATGTATTCCCAAAAATATCTCCTACATGTACACAAGAGGATCCATACAGAAGAGAAGCCTTACAAATGTGATATTTGTGGTAAAGGATTTGCTCGAAAACATTATCTAGGACAACATAAAACAGTTCACTCAAAAGACAGACCATACAAGTGTGACATTTGTGGCAGAGAGTATTCCCAAAAATATCTCCTACGTGTACACAAACGAATGCACACAGGAGAGAGGCCTTACAAGTGTGACATTTGTGGTGAAGACTTTTTTACAAACCGGCTCCTCCAAAGACACCACAAACGAATCCACACCAGCTAGAAACCTTACAGGTGTGACATTTGTGGTAAAGGATTTGCTGTAAAACAGTATCTAAGAGAACATAAAATAGGTCACTCATAGAACAAACCTTACAAGTGTGACATTTGTGGCAAAGATTTTGGCTTTAAACCAAATATCCAAAGACACAGAAAGATCCACACAGGAGAAAAGTGTTACTGAAGTTTGCCCAAAAAAGCCTCCAACATGGACAAGCTTGGATTCGAATCCAGACAAAGGAAAAAACTGGAACAAATGTTTCTGAAGGAGAATCAGCTCAAAATGGAGATGTAGGAGGGAAGTCTTTCATTTCTAATGTTAATGATGTAGAATTTGTTCAAGATGGAGATCTACAAACTGACAACAACCACCACACTGATGTTAATGATGTAAAATTTGCTGAAAGCGGAGATCTACAAAACCTGAGAACAAAGGTCACACAGAAGGTGATCTCTACGAGTGTGACATGCACGTCCCCGTTGAAGTAGCCAAAATTGAGGATTTTCAGTCTCTCAGTGAAATCCATTCAGGAGAAAAATCTTTTGATGTTGAAGCCCTCAGTGATGTGAAGCACCCTTTTCTGACGTTAATAATGTACATTTTGTTGAAGGTGAAGATCTAGAAAGAGATGAAAATGACCACACACAAGGCAAACCTTACAAATACATATATGATGTGCTCCCTTTTAAAGTAGCCAGTATTGAGGATCCTCAGTCTCACATTGCAATTTATTCAGGAGAAGAATTTTCAACATTCAGGAGAAGAGTTTTATGATTGTGAAGCCCTCCGTGAGTGTGATGTTCAGCCCTCCATTTCTGATGTGAATGATGTAGATTTTGTTCAAGGTGGAGGTGTAGAAACTGATGAAAAGGACCATTCAAAAAAGGGTGATCCTTACAAGTGTGATGTGCTCTCTTTTCTAGTTGTCAAAATTGAGGATCCTCAGCCTCACAATGAAATCCATTCAGGGAGAAGTCTTATAATGGTGATGTCAGTGCTGCAGATTTTGATCTTTGTGGCAAAAGATTTGCTCAAAGTAGGTACAAGGATACAAAAGAACCCCCAAGGGACAGAAGCCTTACAAGTGTGATATTTCCATATGTACGGTATGCAGGAAGTGGAATTTTACAAAAACATAAGAGAATTCATACAGAAGAGAAGCCTTGCAAATGTGACATTTATGGTGACGAGTTTGTTGAAAAAGATAATTCTCATCTATGAGGACATAAAAAAGTTCACTAAAAAGATAAACCTCACAAGTGTGACATTGACATGTATGGTGAAGTGCTAGCTCCATGAAATCTTCCACGAGGTAAAGTTTAATTTAAAAGACAGATGGGTGACATTTGTGGCCTAGATTTTGCTCATAGTCACCCACAAGACGGCAAACGAATCCACACAAGTGAGAAGTCTTACAAGTGTGATATTTGTGATATAAATACAGTTTGCTCGGAGTGGAATGTAACAAAGCTGCAAGAGAACTCATACAGGAGAGAACCATTCAAGCGTGACATTTACCGTAGAGATTTGGCATGAAATTTGGTTTTACATAGACACAATATAAGCCTCACAGAAAAGAAGTCCTGTCTAGATTTGCAGACTTATGTGGCAATCCACACAAAGGAAAAACCTGCTGGAACAAATGATATTTGAGGAGGAGAGTTTTCTCAAGATGGAGATGGACTCAAGCACAACACAACCTGCCTAAATGTGAAGTTCTCCATTTCTGATGTTAGTGATAAAGATTTTGTTCGAGGTGGAGATCTACAAGCTGACGGACAAGAACACACAAAAGATGAGCCTTACAAGTGTGATGTGCTGTCTTTTGAAGTAGCAAAGAATGAGAATGTCAGTCTCACAATGAAATCCATTCAGGAGAAAAGCCTCTTGAGTGTGATGTTAGTGAATAAGTGATACAGAATTTTCCAGCAGTTGACTTGTACGAAGTTACTCAGTCTCAGGAGAAATATGTATGAGAAATGTAAATCTCGACTCGAAAGCAATATAAGCTGGGGAGGGAAGTTTTGCTTATGTACATGTAATATTTGTGTATTTATGTAATCTTTGCATGTTTGAAGGTGTAAGACCTAATTATGAGCATTCTCGAAATTCATTTCTACCACTCCTTCAGCGATATGCTTATCAAGCCGAGAGAACTCAAACATTCCACAGGTCCACCATATTCCCATGTTACTCATGATATTGTTAGCATGTAAGTATGAATGTAGTTTGTCTTACAGATGTGAGACCAAAACTTGTCTTCATTGACAAGTGAGGTTGGAATGTCCCTATGAAGACAAATAAAGTTGATTTGTACTTATTTCTGGATGTTATTCTATCCCCTCCTCCAGTGTTACATTACATCTGTCTTCCTGTCTTACTCTCTCACACTCATTTTGTAAAATTTCACACCAATTTCGTACTATATTTCTCTCTCATATTATCCTTCATTCTCTCTTTCTCTCTCTCTCACTGTTACTCTGCCTGTCTCTCTAGTTTCTCCCTGTTTCTCTCCCATTCTCTCTCTCTCTCATCAATTTTCTCTTTCACCCTTCCAGTTTCAACCTCACTTTCTTTTTTTCAGAATCCCACACTCTCTAGCTCTCTCTGCCACTCACTTTCATTCTGTTTGTTTTCATCTTACTGTCTCTCTCTCACTCTTTCACACTGTCTCACTCTCTCTCACTTTCTCACGTTCTACTTGCTCATTATTCCTTTTCATCCTTCACACATCTTTCACTCTCTCTTTCTCTCTCTGTTTTTTTAATTCTCCACTTTCTGTCTTCCTTTTTTTCTCTCTCTCTCTTCACATCCACCGTCATGTCAGCCTATCTCTCCATCTCACTTGCTACCTTTCTCATTCAAATTCTTTCTTTCTCTAGCTATCTCTTTCTTTTGCACTATTCTTTCCCATGATTCTCCTTCACCTGTTATTCTCTCTGTCTGTAGCTGTCAGGTCTGGAGCAAACATTGACGACCATGGCTTGCCAGACCCTTCAGTTGTCAGTTCTCCTTATCAACTCGGTATTGCTCATTTCATTCTTGGTGACGCATCTGTTAAGGCTGTCATTATATTTCATTCGTTGCCGTCCTCTGCTTCTCTTCCCTGGGATCTTTCCACATAGCATCTGTTTCACTAGTCCATTCCTCCTGTAGATGTGTCCGGGCAATTTCAGTTTCCTCTTTCTTTAGGGATCTTTCATGTCCTGCCATCGGCATAACTTTCTCATTCGTTTTTCTTTCTGTCCATGATAGTTTTGTCATTCTTTTGAGGAACCACATTTCAGCAGCTTCCAACCTCCGTGGCTGTGTCTTTGTTCAGAGTCCAGCTCTCACAACCATACTGCCTACAGAAAAATGGACCACACATACCCTTTAAGTTAAGGGCCTTAATTTTGGTGCCAGTTGTTACTGTATATTCTTGTTTTTATATATGGATTTCATTTTATTAAATGTGTCCTTGGACATTGCAATGGGAGATTGTTTCGCAGATTATCTGCCCCTCCCGAAAAAGGGACTCGTGTAAGGGGATATCATTTTGACTAACCGCATTACTTCCCTTTGATAGACAATAGAGGTTTTAGCGAGCAGCATAAAGAGGAAAAAGCCTTTTACATCTTGTCATTCGAAAAACTGATAGCCAAAAAAAAATTATAAAATTATAACACCACCAATAACAAAATTGTCTTTACATCATAATTTTTGTCAGAATTTTTCATGGTGTATGTTTCCAGTAAAGGGTGCAAAAGTGATTTTTTTCCTCTTCACACTGTTCAATCCCTCTTTTGTCTGGTCAAGGGAGGAAATAGGACTGAGTACAACAATATACCATTCTGTTCCTTATTTCTGTATCACTCTTTGCGTTGTGTGTTATAGTGGACCCCAGATATTTGATGTTTTTCACTTGTTTTCTTTTCTCGCACAATAGTTTGCACATGGGTATATTAGCTTGTTTTGAGATGACCATGCATTCTGTCATCTTTGCATTTAGTCGTAAGCTTTTTTCTCACTACTTCTCACTGCTGTCATTACCAGAAGGGTCTGGAGTTTCAGTTAAGAGTCTGCTATGAGGTCTGTATCATCTGCATAGCACAGGTTGTTGGTGTTGCTGCCGCCTCCTTGGACTCCCTGATGTTCATAAATGTTTCTAAAGATCATTTCACTGTACAAATGAAAAAGGTCTGGTGACATTACTCACCCTTGTCTCACTCCTCTTTGAATAGGTCTGTAGTCACTATGTTCATTTTCTATCCTGATCGTGGCCAGTTGTTCCCAGTGTAAGTTTCTGAGGATACTTTGATCTTTGGCATCAATTCAGTGTTCAGACTGGACAGCATGACAAATAGATCGTCATGTCTCACTTTATCAAAAGCTGTTGAGTAATCAATAAAATAAAGGTCGAGTTGTTATTAGTTCAATGGGTACATCATCTGGACCAGTTGCTTTGCCTTCTTTCATCCTCCATATTGCATGGTCCATCTCATCGGCCATAACTGGAAGGCGCTCCGTATTAGTTTCAATGGATGGTGCCGGACGTCTTCTGTCATAGTATTTATGAATCTCCAACCTATTCTGACCACCTGTTAAGTATGTTACTATTGTTATTTTTGTCCATCAGGATCTTTCCATCCTGAGATTTCAGAGATCCTGTTTTTGTTGAGGGGTTGGGGGGGGGGGGGGGGGGGGGGGGGGGGGGGGGGGGGGGGGGGGGGGGGGGGGGGGGGGGGGGGGGGGGG
>JBCAUA010079027.1:0-10811 GCA_038406235.1 Peronia verruculata | reverse complement strand
TTTTTTAAATGACTGAATTAAGTTCTCAGTAAGTTATTAGTTCTTACCACGGACATTTCATATCATTGAGGCCGAATTTTAAAGAACTTTAAATTTCACCAGAGCGCCCCCTTAAAAGATTTAGAAAACATTTCAAACTACGAGACCCAAGGAGCAACACCTTGACACAGTGAAATCACCAACACCGGTTAACCCTAAACTTGTTACCCTTTGAAATGCTGGACAAATCATCAACTGTACTATAGCAGAGGCAGGAAAATGAATGTTCAAGTAGCATTGGGAGTGAAAGGGGCAACATTTAATAATGTTAACAAGTTGATTAAAAAAAAAAATCACCATAAGAATCTGCTGGTGTTGTAAGCCATGCATCGCATCTATATTTTATTCTATCATCTACACGAAGACGGACATTTAGCATGGACATTTAGCATGCTTTTCAAAATCAATAATTTACAACCGAGACAGTGATCATGGCTTTTTTATTCGACAAAAAATATGTGAGGAAACTATTAGCTATCGCTTCACCCACCTAACCTGGGCAAAGCCCGTCATGCGATATCTTTCCAAAAAGGAGAACAGTATCGATTGCAGCAAAGAAAATATTGTGATAGAATGAGCCATATTAAATAATTAAGTTCCTACATGTCTGCCTTCAAGTAAATATCGCACACTGAATCTTTCAATTCGACGCGATATCCCCCATAGCCGTCTCATAAATCTTTCTGTTTTCTTTCTTTTGGTCTATTTCTCGCCTTTTCATTCTTTATTTCTTTCTTTCTTCTTTTCTGTCTGTCTGTCTGCCTTTCTTTTTTATTGCCTCTATTTTCTGTCTTTTCTATTATCTTTCTGTTTTTCTTCTTTCTTTCTTCATTATTTCATTCTTTCTCTCACTTTTTTTCTATGTCCTTAATCATATTACTTCCTCCATAACTCCGCCCCGTCTTCCTGTTTTCTTTCTTTCTTCCTTTCTTCCATTGCTTCTGATTTCTTAGGCTCTTTTTCCCGTCCATGTGTTCCTTATTCTGTTCCCCTTTGTCTTCGTTTGACCATGAAAAAGATAATACAATTCAACAAATGAGGTATTAAGCACGTTTTCTGCAGCACCATAGGTATCACACTCTCAAAAAAAAAAAAAAAAGCAGGACTTTGGTCTGGGAGTTTACTCTTTCATTTCCAGTATAGTAAAGACAGGAACTATCTCTCCAAGAGTATGTTAGTTGTGGTCTATCAGTAAGAAATGTACAGCACTGGTAAAAGAACAAGCCCGTCCAGGAGACCATTAAAGAGAAGAGGCTATCCATTTTAGAGCAACGCCCTCTTACAAAACTGTAGCGTCTTGTAATGTGCATATTAATTTTTTTTTTCAATGTGTCATTAGATTTTCTTTTTGCTCTGGAAACTTTTAATTTTTGATGGTATTTTTCTATCTAATCTAAAACATGGCAACACAATTTTATCATATTTTGGCCCATATACTTTTCTTGGCATGCTAAAGAGAACGACACTTTTTTTTTTTTTTTTTGTTTTTTTAATCTCCTATACTTTATGGAGAAACATTCATTGATTGAAGATAAATGCCACCAAATTTCTACATATTATATTTGATATAATGCCATTTTCAAAAATTCATAAAAACAACTATCAAGGAAATTTCAGATTTGTCATTGTCACTTTTTAGATGTTGGATATTTAAAAAATAACATGAACAATTTGGAGCGATTTGGTGCAGAGGTAACAAAAAAGGTAGATTTTGAAAAAAGAAAAACACACACACACACACAAACACACACACACACACAAAACAAAATAAAATTTAAAAAAAAAAAAACGGAAAAACGGTACAACCCAAGATGGCAGCCGTTTCCATGGCAAACAGACACATTAACACGTTTCCAAGGAGACAGTAATATTATAAATCAGTCAGACACGTGAATTACACATACACACAGTGGAATGACCAAAGATCAAGAGTTTCCATGTGCAAAGCCTCATATCTTGAAGTAATCGGTATGACCTACAAGGCGGTTTTAAGAAACATCATGCATTAACCCCTCCAAAGCGACAGCCGTTTGTAGATGACTGAAAAGAATGAAACGAATGCACACCTTGACCAAGGAGTTAGGCATCAGCCCGTCGGCGATAAACGTACTTATACTACCTGCTGGATGGGAAAGGTTAAACCTGCTTTTTGTTTCTGTGACGCAACGGCTTACTGGCTTTTTATTTGGAAAAGCGAAGTTTCTAACCTTCTTAGATAGATTTTAAAGGTTCCATGTGTACCTTATGCACATTAAAAATTCCTTGGCCATTAAATATCAGAAGAAAAGAAAGCGAAGTTGCTATTATTTTTTTTTTATTGTCTGGGCGCAATTTCCAAATTCCAAATTTGAACCCAGGAGAAGTCTTCTCTGGGCACGCAGTTAATTTCAAGATAATCTAGACTTTAAATTAAAAATAAGTAAATAAAATAATGAATGAATAGATAAATAAACAAACTGCTATATAGATTGAACTTCCATCAATTGCATTCACAACTAAGCTCAGATCGCTCTCCTCGCCTACTCCTGTCTATTAAAAAAAAAAGGGGGGGGGGGGTATAGATTTCTGTCCTGTCTCCGCCCTCTTAATGCCCTTTTAATTTTTTTATTATGTCAAACAGGCCAGAAACAACCACAATACCAACAACAGCAGCAGCAACAACAACCACACACATACATACACAGACAAATAAAGAATGATTGATTTTTTGATTTGATTTGATTTTTTATTTTCTTTTTATTGTTGGCTCAGTTCTACTCTGTGCTCCCACATTCTAAGATTAGATTAATAGCCGCTACTCAGGATTGTATTACAAGTAATTCTAAGTCAAATAAATACTCAGAATCACATTGCAAGCATGTCAAAGCCATAGCCATGATTGCGTTACTCATATTATTAGTTCATTCCCATGGATCATACATCAATACAATGCCCGGATTAGACAGATTATCATCATCTGATGCTTAAAATGTTTCCTGTTAATTTCATTCTGATGTAACAGTGCTATCACCGCCCGCTACATCACTTCAACCGATACAAAAGACTTATTTCAGGATGACGTAAAGGCCACAAAGAGTATTATTTTCTTTAAGAGAGTAATTTGGTTAATTTCGTCTTTAATAAGTAATGCCGTATGAGATAAAACGATCATGGTAAAAATCATTGCTCGGGATGGTAATGGAGGATCTTGTCGCAGATTATCTGCTTATTCCGAAAGAGGAACTCGAGTAAGGGGAGATAATTTTGGCCAGCCCTATTACTTCCCTTTGCCAAATGCGAGATGTGTTGAGCAAGCAGTGTAAAGACGAAAAAATCCATTTACTTCATGTCATTCTAAAGAATGATCACCAACTCTTTTTTTTTTTTTTTAAATTATCAAAATATGAAGAACATATTCTCTTTACATCTTTGTTTTGTTTTTTTTTTTATTATTTTCATGTTATATGTGTCAAGCAAAGGGAGCAAAGGTGACTTTTTTCTCTTTACACTGCTTATTCAATCCCTCTTTTGTCTGGTAAAGGGAAGTAATAGGACTGAGCACAACATTCTCCCATTAAATATGAGGACATCAAATGGTTATTCGTGCTTAAGCTGTAAGTATAATCACCCAGTTTTTGAAAAGATTCTCTTTTAAATTGTGATGTCAAAATAGCATTAGCCAATTTCACGTTCAGATCTCTTACAAAAACTTTTTTCAAGTATAAACGTTGTGGAGATTGGTTTGGACCAGCCCGGCTATTTCCCTCTGCTAGACACAACAGTTGTAGTTCAAGCAATGCAGAGAAGAGGGAAAAATCATTCTTTTTTTTTTTTCTTTTATGTGAAGGATTGTTCACAACAAACCCAAGTTGACAAAATAATTACAAGAAAACAATCTATTGAACCATGGTTTTTGTTGTTTTTCGTAAATTATGAGACAGCAGCAAAGAGCCGAAACGTAACTTTCTTTTTTTTTTTTTTGGTTCATGCCTGTGCTGGGGAGCTGACACAGAAGCAAAGACCGCAAAAGCAACTTTTGTGTGTGTGTGTGTGTGTTGTGTTGTGTGTGTGTGTGTGTGTATGTGTGTGTGTGTGTGTGTGTTTGCGTTTGGTCGAGGAGCTGGTACTTTATTAATAGGGCTTGTCTGTGTGGTAAAGGAAAGGAATAAGGCTAGTCAAAAATAATGCCCATAAAATGATTATTCCTCATCTAGTCACCGTTGTCTCGCTACCCTGCCTTGCAGAAATCAATACAGACTTTCTCAACTTCCTGATCACACATCTGAGGACTTCACTTCCAGGTCTATATTTTTCTGTGTCGCACCAGCTGGTTCATCTGATTGAAAGGTCATGTCACTGAGCACAGGGTGACTTTCTCAATTTCCTGATCCCACATCTGAGGACTTCACTTCCAGGTCTAGATTTTTCTGTGTCCCGTTAGTGTTGATTAAAAGGTCTTGTCACTTAGTTCATTTCCTTTTATTTTTTTTTTACATTTTCATTCGTATCAAGAACGTTGGTAGTCCTTTATTTATTTATTTTCTTTTTATCTTGGTTTTTAACTCGCTGTCTTTTCATTACTTTCATTTCCATCTTTGAAATTAAGTAAAATCTCTTAAAGTTTCAATTTACAGCTACGAGTGATTATTTTCATGGCAGGCAGACTGGGATCTGACAAAAACAAAAGCCAGACAAAAAGGAAAGATAGAAAGAAATCAATAAAAACTAGAAAAACAAGTTTTTGTGCAGCAGCACGCTCATCCGCAAAGTAGATTTTCCATTACAGCATAGGCAAAGTATATTTTGTACATAATGCACACTCATAACTTTTCATTTAACTTAATTTCTTTTCCAATAAACTGCAATTTTAAGTGTCATCTTCTAGTAAATAATAGGCCAAATTTAATTTGTTTTTCAATGCCCGTGTTATGGTAATCCAATCACTACATTCTGTAGCTTCTGCAACCAATTCTGAGGAATGTATCTTATATACATTGTCATTACGAATTTTGTTCCCTGCTCAACGTTTAATTAGGTTCGTTCATCTTTATCCCTAGGCAATCAACAGGACAAAAAGTGGAAAGAGTAATCTGCAGCTAAATGTGAATGTGGTCATCTAATAATTGTTGAAAGTCCACATCGTTTTTTTTTTTTTTCCTGTTTTTTTTTTTTTTTAAACGGGGGTGCGGGTCCTGAGAGTGATTTTTCTAATGAGTGGACTAGGGATTTTTTAAGCTTCAAATGCAGACTCAGCATGTCCAATTTAGAGGAAAACTGTGGAAAAACATTTTGTTTTGCATCCGCTTGCCATGACAGCGCCGCCATATTGGATTTTGTATTTTGAAAATTAGCTATTTTCAAAAGCCTAAGGCTTCTAGAGTATTAAATGGAATTGTGTGAAATTTTGCACATGAACAATATAATCCTATTTAAAGAACAAAATGCATTTGCTTTTTATTATATTTTTTTTATAAATTTTTGAAATATGTAAGTGGACGGATGTAAATTTTTCGCAATTTTCCACCAAATATCCAATTGTCCTTCAGAAACGGAAATGAAATTGAGAAAAAGCGATACGTTTTATCAAAACACATGCTATGGAGAAAGTATATTCCAAATGTGAAGGCAATTGGTTGAGAAATAAAAAAGCCTTAGGACAAAAAAGTAAAATAATCATAGATATTGGGAAAATTGCAATTGAATTTTCATAATCTCTCTATACAGTCATTTGGTGGGGTGGTGTTGGTGCCGTTTTGGAGCATAAAACATATGTTTCTGGCCCTATCCATTATTTTTCTGTTATGAGAAGAGTTCAAAGTGTGTAAAAAATAAGAAAATCCCATTTTTGATGTTTTAGTCCCAAAACCTTATTTTCAGGACCCGCAACCCCCCCCCCCCCCTTAAGGCTCAAATTGCAGTGTATATCAAGCTCCACAAGAGTACAGCTTTTAGTAGATAGATTTCAAAAGCCTTTGCTATATATACAATAAGTGGTTGTCTGTTTTCTCTTCTTTTATTTTTTGTTTAAAGTATGAGCATTTTTGCTGGTAGAAATGTGTAATTCGGAAATTTTGCCCTGGCAATGGCACGTTGGATGATCTTTATCGATTTTTGACTGCCAACGGTTTCATCAATGTGGGTAACATACACATAGGACCTCTGAAATATATCCGCCTTTATCCGAGAAGGCTAAACGTCTGTTAAGGGAGCATTGAATCACCGAAAAACTTCAGGTTCTTATCTTCGATTCTTCCCATCTCGTGGCGTGTTAGCTCAGTGATTTGTCCTGCGGCCTTGGGAAGCAGAGGTAGAAGGTTCGAATCGCAAGGGGTGCATGTTGTATTTTTAGGTAAGATACTTAAACGGTGTACCTGATGTAAATCAGGGGAAGTACAGTGGCGCTACACTGTGGCGACGAGGTCTGAAATGGCCAAGACAATGTCCCCTCTTGGGGGTCAAGGAATGGTACTTTTAATTTTTTTTTAAAATCTCCCTATAGCAGATCCGAGACGAATCAGCGATCTCCACAATGTGACCTTTTTACTTAGTAGCAGACGCCTGACGACAGGGCCATTGCGATCTCCTGCTAGGTTTTAGTATAGCATGCGAGTATTTGACCACATGACATCTTGACAGATAAGATTTACCTTTTATCATTAAAAAAAAACCCCTTAATATTCAAAACCTATTAAAATAGAAATAAAAGTAATATATGCTATATAATACATATATTTTATGCACTTAATACGATGTTCTATGTAATTCTGTAATCAATACACAGTTGTGGTACAGAAATGGGATATTATTTGACCAACCCCATTACTTCCCTTTGCCAGACAGATTAGGCGTTGAACGATCACAGTAAAGAAGACAAAAAATCGCATTTGTATCCTTTGCTTGAAACATACGTTATGAAACAATCCGAAAAAGATTAGGATGTAAAGAAAATACTCTTTTTCTCATTATTATAATGTTTTCTTTTTCCAGTGATCAATCTTTCGAATGATAAAAAGTTATTTTTTTTCTCTTCCTTACCCTGTTTGTTCAATATTTGCCGTGTCTGACAAGGAAAAAAAACTAGGGCTAGTGACAACGATCTGTTATTGATGATTTCACTGTAGTGAATATGAAACTATCATGCAGTATCGTGAGCTTTCACGGATAAAAACTCTCTCCCGCTATTAGCCGAGTGTTTATGATGCTGAGCAAAATATTTTTCAAGTCTGACTTACTCTGATGCTGTTGATGATACTTTTGTTCCAACGAAAGTGTGAGAACTGCACTGCATCTCATCAACTGTGAAGTGTTTTTCCTTTTCAAGGACAATTGCATTTTTAAAAAATCTTATCTTACATTGTCTTGTCTAATTTCAAAATGAAAACAAAACAAAACAATACAAAAAAAAAAAAAAAACACCCAAAAAGAGAAATGAACAAGCATACCAACAATTAAAAATAGAGAAACTAACCGTTATTGCTTCCTGAATCATGTATTGTATTTAAATGTTTCGATTATAATTTTTAAAATTCCATATTGATAACACGTAATTGGTTTGTACAGACAATTAATTTTTTTTTTTTTTTTTTGCTTTTATTTATTATGCCTGACATGATATCTGGTGCTTTTCTGAAATTTCGATGATGTCCTTTCATATATAATATATCTGAAAACTGATACACTTGTACTGTACCTGCAGAGAATAGTACCTGATAAGCCCGAACTCAACACATTTCATCTGAGGTTGCCTGTCCCTAGTGTAGGGGTTTGACTTGGTAATGTGCTTGTAAGTACAGGTGATACGTAGTTCGTCTCCAGGATTCAACTCGATGGCATCTTGGAAACTGTTCTGGGCGAAAACAGAGGAAGCAAATAGAGTGCATAGGTGAAAACGAACACTGACTTGTGTAATTAATTAAACAATTAATCAAGCAATCAATGGATCCATCAATCAATTGATCGTCCAATCGGTCCATCAATGAATCAGTCATTCAATCAATCCATGATCACCAACCAATCTACCAAAGAATCAATTAGCCCTAAATCAATCTTTTAGTCATTCAGTTTATCAATTAGTAATTAAAGTATGTCATGGATTTTTCAGTCAGTCAGTGAGTCAGATAGTTCACTAAACTGTCAATCAACCAGATCTCCGTGGTGACAAACCAATTGAAGATTCAACAAACCAATATCTACAATCAACCAATCATTTGTACATTCACTCCCCAGTTGGCCAAAGAACTCGGTTTCAGCAATGCACAAATCATAACTCTTAATGGGAGATCGTTTCACAAATTATCTGCCCCTTCCAAAAGAGGGACTACTGTAAAGCGATATCATTTTGACTAGACATGTCATTCCCTTTGCCAGACAAAAGATGTGTTCAGCAAGCAGTGTAAAGAGGAAAATATCCTTATACTTCTTGTCATTGGAAAGACTGATCACCAAAAATTTTTGATAAGATTATAACAATAAGAAGAAAACATTCTCTTTACATCAACATTTTTCTGGAATTTTTCATGGCGTAAGTTCAAGCAAATGGCCCAAAAGTATTGTTTTTTTTTTCCCCTCCACATACTCTTTGTTCAACCCCTCTTCTGTCTGGTAAAGGGAAATAATAGGACTGAGCACAACGATCTCCCATTTTATAAGTAATATCTCTCTACTGAAAGTTGCAAACTTTAACTTTTGATCAGAATTGCTAATTTCCATTCACAATTTCTCAATAAGCAATTCTCAACTCTGCACTGGAAAATAATATTATTTAGAAATCCGTTTTAGAAATCATTTAATTTAGATCCAGACATCGTGAATTAGAAATCTGAAGTTTCACATCACATCTCACAGCTTACAATCTATCACCATGATGAGTAACAACTCTTAACTCATGACTTTTATATCCTAAATTCCCATGGACGACTCCCATTTTAGAAGTTACAATCTGTAACTTTTCAGTGGCAACGTCACTACTGCCAACTCGTAACTCAGAACAAATTAAGGAGTAAAACTAACTGTAGATGTTTAGCTTACTATTGATGCTCCCTCCTCTATACAATGGAATGAGTCTTGTTTCTTCCACACGATTAATTGTGGGCAGACTAGTTGACTAGAAGTTGTTTTTGACACGTAAGTTCATATTCTCTGATAATTCACAATGATAAACCTTGGAGCGCCTAGAACCGGATCTGTTCCACTCATCATTTTTAAAACGTTGTACACATAAGTCCCAAGTTCAAACACCTTGTCGTTGTGGTGAGAGACCTCAACTAAAATCGTATTCTAGTTTCTACTTTTAGTGTTGAAAACACGACAAGTTTACTGTCACTCCAGTCATGTAAGCTTATGTGTGTGCTTCTGAGGTAGTTCATTTTAAATCATATCTACAGTCTAAATGTCAGTTTTCAAAACTCTCTCAAACTCACTAACTTATGCTTTGACTTCCGTAGATGTCGTTGGGAAACCTATGACGACTTTCAAAACTAGACGTCTAATTCAACTTTTCTAGTTTCCAGGGGTATCTATTGATACTTTAAAATTAAACAAACGGTTCTCTCGAAGTTTAGCTCTCCCTCTTTCTCCTTCCCTACACTCCTTTAGTCCTTGCTCCCACCACCACCCATCCCGATGTTGAGCATCTGTCCTTTGTCCAAAATTTAAACTTACTTCCTTTGTTAACTCTCTATTATAGCCTTTCCGTCGAGTAATAGTGTTAGATTGGCCGGCTGACAGCCTGCAATTTCTAAACGTCGCTTAATAGATCTGAAACACCAGTATACCTATCGATGTGCTATTTAGAGCCATTAGGTACATCGGGAGGGAGGCCTAAACTAGTGTGCTCTAGTCCGATCCGAGCAACGTGATGTTCAGGACAATGTTATTGATCAAACATTCCAGTACCGACATTATTACTCTCGATATCGTTTGTGCGCTATGCCAGTTTTATCACGAAAAGTGAGATGAAAATACAAATTTCTGAACGAGAGGGCCATTATTGTATCATTAAATTACTTGCCATCTCAAGCCACTCAGGTACTCAGGGAATAATATCACCACGGCAGTGACAAAATTGCCCTCAGACTAGTTTAATATCAATATAATAGAAAATATTACCAGAAATGTTTGCTTTGTGCCCCTGAAGTGTCAGTTCATGTTTTACATTGATTATTCATCTTTCAGTGAAAGTTTGAAATATTTCTATGATAAGCACAATTATTTTTTAGTTTGACCAATTTTCTGGATGTTCACTCTCAATTTTGATCTCACATGAATGCACAATAAGCTTATATACTAGTTGAAGATACAGGAGCAGTATTACTTTCATCATCGTAACAAAGGCAAACCTTTGTCAGGTACAAAAGGACTTGATTCAAACGGTAAAGTGTCACAAAAATAAAAATGGTTGGTGACTATAACAGAAATTTTACAAACGTTGAGATAGAGCAGAACCATACACAGCTACTCACTACATCTCCAGGTTTCTTGACGGACGGACAATACGGACTCATGTTTGTCATATTTACCTACATCAACTTTACGTTAACCATTTTCGGCATCGGAACCAATGGATGCAATATTGCCCTCTTCCTCAAGCTCGGAGTACGTGGGAATACCAACACCGCTCTCTTCTTCGCTCTATCTCTGTCGGACATCGCTTTTTTATTTTTGATGTTTCTATACAAACTCTTAATGATCATAGACAATTCAGTTCAGGTCTCCGGATTTCCACTTGAAATGTTTGCGCTCTTTGTTTTGACATACGCTAATTTACCATACGGCATATCTATCATGATAACAGT
>JBCAUA010079016.1:0-10811 GCA_038406235.1 Peronia verruculata | reverse complement strand
GTGACAAGTCTGAGAGCTCACCATTCGTCCAGATTTGTCTGCCATGCGCAGAACAAGTAAACAAAGCCACATGTGAGTGATGTTCACTAGGTCATGTGATTTTGAAAAAAATACCTAATTGAAAAATATTTGAAATCACTCATGGTTGCAATGGCAATGGCCACTGTCTTGGATTTTATTACCCAGTATTGCGTAAATTTACCATAAATAGGCTTTTACATTTTTCGATCAATTTGCTTAAAAATTTGCAGATATACTTCACAGTTCAGTATCTAAATATGGTTTGAGGAGACTTTTTGATATTTGCCCTAGTTTATTTTTCACAAATTTCTGAAAGCATCGTGTAAAAAAATCACGGATTTTGTGAAAATTTGGCTGTAAAATCTAAAATTTCTCGAAAATTTAAAATGGTATTAGAAATCCCTTCTGCTTATTTTTTTGTATTGTTTTGTTCCACATTCATGTGAGATTTCATGGCAATTGTTCCATCAATAAAAAAGTAGATCACATAATTGTGCTAAAAAAAAAAATGCAGTTTGAGAACAACACATTTAAATTTTTTTTTGTTAAATAAAACAGTCATAAATAACTTTTGGTCGGACTTTCAGCCTTAAAGCATATTTGTTTCACTAACTAGATCTCTTTCCATGACTTCTATATCTTCTTTTGCCTTTTCTAATGCCTATACTTCCATATTTTCTCCATTTTCGCTCCCCTACCAGCGGCAGAAGGGCTTCCATAGAATTTACGGGCCCAATGAGGGCTATGTATGGCCGCCTTGTCTTCCTCGGTCAAAACCAAGAGCGTTTTTTTTACCCTTCTTGTGACAGAAAACCCACTACTGTACTGTGAAACAGCAGAGATGAGGCATATTCGTCCCTTACTAGATTATGGGAAGTCAATTTTAGAGGCCCAGGTGAACATTTTCACTGTTATTTGGTGTGGTTAGCACCTCAGATGGTCTGTCAGTGTTCACGCTGGCACACAGGCTCCCGATTTTGGTGAAGGAGATCATAGTCATGTTTTTTATATGCAGATGCAAATTGTCCATAGCCAGCGAAGTAGTGATGATCTATCATTGAATATAGAGCCCCAGGTGATGAAGAGCCTTGATGGCTGAGAGGCAGGTTAACATTTGCTTGACCACCCTCCCCACACCTTATCAACTTTTTAATACCATTTGTATACTCAGCAGAGGCTGTACTATTAAAAGAAAAAAACAACAACAAAAAACCCAAGATCAAATATTTTGATCATCAACCCAATTTGAGGATATCCTCTCTCTCTCTCTCTCTGTCTCTCTGTCTCTCTCTCTCTCTCTCTCTCTCTCAATATCCCTTGTGACATATGAATGTGTGCACATGATTGTACTTGTGATTGAGAGAAATTTTCTCTCAGAGAAGAGTACAGTTTTTCTTATCAGACTTTTTTGTCTCTATTTCTCATGTTTATTCTGAAAAGATCTCCAGACATTCCCAGTGATGCCAGTATCACCTACACATTGGAACTGTTGGACATAAAACCAGCTCCTGATGTATCTTCCATGACGTGGGATGAAAGATTGAAGTTTGGGTGAGTACGCTTACTACCAATGCATGTTCTGAGGATTGTAATCTTAGTGATATGAAAATGACATCAAATTGTTTTTGTTTCTTATAGTTCTTGTTGTAGAAAAATAATCTTGGTAAAATTTTGAAATTCAGTCAATGCATATTTGGCAATTTGTGAACTTTATATTCAAAGATATAATATTATTTATATGCTTTCAGGGCAAAAAGTTTGAAGATCTTTTCCTTGAATTAAAAAAAAAAAAAATACCTTGAGTCCAAAATCTTGGAGGACTCCTTTTGTATGATTTATTCTAGCATTATCAGCATTGGCCAAATAAAAGCTTTATCACTGTTTTTTTTTTTTTTTAGTTTTAGATCATAGATTTATGCAGTACATGAATCTTTATTAAGGGTAGTATGGATCCTGATAAAAATAGCAAGAATAGAGTTTTGCTACTTTTACACACCGAACTCTTCTCATACCAGAAAAACAACGGATGGGGCCAGAAACATATCCTTTATGCTTGAAAATGGCACCAACTCAGCACCACTAAATGTTTGTATAGAGAGATTATGAAAATTCAGTTGCGATTTTCCCATTATATATATATTTTTTTTGTTTCTCAACCAGTTGCATTCAGATTTAGAATATACATCCTCCATAGCCTGTGTTTCAATAAAATGCATCACTTTTTCTGAATTTCATTTTGGTTTTTGAAGGAAAATTGGATATTTGGGGGAAATAGTGAAAAATTTACATCTGTCAGTAAACACATTTCAATAATTTATAAAAGTATTTTGTGCTATATAAACCAAATAAAATACAACAACCCAAATACTTTGTCTTTTACATAAGGTTATATTATTTCTGTGCAAAATATCACTCTGGTCCATTCAGTAGCCTGGCAACGAGATGCAAAACAAAAATTTTTTTAATTTGGGCATGCTGAATCCGAATTTGAAGCGTAAAAAATCCCTAGTTCAAGCATTTGAAAAATTACTCTCAGGACCTGCACCCCCCTTTAAGTAAATCAAATGACAGTATACTGTGGTTCCCACGTTATAATGATTTTTATTATTACATAACTCCAGAAATTCAGGAGATTATATGTTAAGCGGCTGTCATTGACTATTTGTTTATTATGCCATTTTCAGGGAAGCAAAGAGAGAAAGAGGAAACTACTTGTTCAGTAGAACAGATTTTTGTGGTGCTATAAATTCATACACCAAGTAAGTAGTGAGGTCATAGACATCTACATATTATTATGCAAGCATATCTGTATCAAAAATACATTGAATGTGTTTACTTTCGTATTTGTCAGGAGGTGGCAGTAGTTGTCAGAGACACTTTAGCAAGTTTTTGATATGTCCATATGAGTTTAGAACGGTTATAGAGTTTCTGGACAAATATAACTCTGTAATGTAGTAGAAACTTTCCAAATCATTTATAGATTCCTGCAGAAAATGTGTCTAGTGCAATTTATAGATCTAAATTGAGGACTTTTTAGGAAGAAAATTACATCACCACTTTAGAATTAAAACTTTAATAAATGATTTTTTGTCAAATAAAGTGCAAAATGCTTGCAGCTTCATGATGATGAGGGAGAGCTGTTTTTTGTACAAAGTTTTTGTATTGTCCTGTTTTCATTCCATTAAGACAAAAGAGAAAAGAAGCCTTTGGTCTGAGGTGAAATTGTACCAGGAGTGAATAGTATGGTTATAAAATGACACTGCTGAGGAGAGATCTTTGTGATAAAGACTGATGGGATTATGTTCATGGTTGTTTAACTAGGGGTGTCAAATTACTTGATGAAGATGAGTTGAATTCTGGGCTTGATGAATCATCACGTTCACTTCTTACTGAATCCTGGGTGAAATGCTACAACAACATGGCAGCATGTCAATTGAAGGTAGGAATTTATCAGCTGTGTGTTTCCTTTTGGGCAGAGCTCTGCTGTCTATCTTTCTCTTATTGTTGTTGCCATGTGTGGCACATTGTGCTAGCTTCAGAAATATATCAAGTCGAATTTGACGCATTATCAAAGATCCCTTCTTCAAAATATTTGCTGTTATGTCAGTAAACAGAGATTTTAGCTTTTCCCATTATACAAGACTTTCAGAGGATGTTTTCTCATCATGATTATTTACTCCTTTTGTTCTGTGCTAAATCGTCATCTGAAGCATTTTCGTTATCATTTAATTTAGTGCATATATTTCAAAAGAATGCTGTCGTAATATTTTGAACATTTAGTTCGAAGTATTAGTTTACAGTTACCTTTGAGGCATTTAATTTGTGGGTTAAAGTTCTTATGTTGAGATATCCCAAGCTGCATATAACACTCTTATGTGACAGCACTGTTTTTCACAAAAATTAGTGCAAAGGGAACAGCAGTGTATCATAATATAGTAAGTGATTTAAAATTGCTGTAAAGCATTAAGAGAACAGATATTTCCTGAAAAAGCTTGTTTTCCCAGCTTTAAAATTGGTGTCATATGTATAGTGTGAAGTCATTTTTCATTAAAGGAAATTGTTGTGGTTTTGAATACTTATTGTGGAACTTACTGTATTCTCATAGCTCATTTTTCTTCTTTCTCAGACAATTTTCACATTCTCAGTGAAATCTAACTGTAGAAAAATGAATGAGCTTTTTTTCTCATTGTATTATCAACAAATGGCAGAATGAAAAATTGAATACTGTATGTCCTCAGATAACTATCATCATGAACTTGTTTACTTTCATTTCAGATTGATGCCCTTGATGCGGCTATTAGATCATGTGAAAAAGTTCTCTCGGCTCAAGAAAACAATGTTAAAGCTCTGTTCAGGATAGGGAAGGTAAATGAACTAATGCTTCTCATTTTGATTTCAGATTTTGAGCTTACAAACTGTATGTTCATTCATTAACAAAATATATGAAGTAAGACTTCATCATGAAAAATCAGACAGGAAATGATATTGAAATTTATTTAATGGGCATTGGGAAATAACTGGCTTTGTGTTTATGAGGTGTGACTGTTGTATTTATGATTATTCAATTTCCTAGTGACAGAAAATGTCGTGGAGCCAATGTAAATAGCATTGTTAGATATGGGTTTGATGTGTTTGTAAAATACATTTTCTCATATTATCTCAAGACATTGTCTAAATTCAGATATAAATTCTCTTGTTTGTCTATCCAGGCATACAGTGCAAAGGGAGATATTGATCAAGCCATAACATATGTTCGCAAAGCAATCAAATTAGATCCAGAATCCAAACTTTTGCATCAAGAGATGCTGAATTTGTCACGGCGGAAGAACAAGGAAGCAGCATCTGAAAAAGAGCTGTATCAACGCATGCTGGGTGTGAAGCCAGGAGAAAACCCATTTGCCCCAGGGAGGAAGAAAAAAGAGAATTCAAATGGGGTAAGTACAAGTATGAAATTATTGTTGATAGTACAGGCAGAAATTTTAAAGCAAGAAAACTTTCAGACCAGCAGACTGTAACTTAAAGGCTGTCAGAGGCTGCTCATACTTTTTGTTTTTGTCTGGAAGATGATTAAATGAGTAACAATAATTTTTTTTAAATTGAAAAATTATCATTTGGGAGAGAGAGAAAAGGTCTCATGTCAGTGTTATAATGACATCTCTGTTCTAGAGGATGTTCATTGACAGTTTGTGAACTGTAAGTATTTGGGTCTAAAAATTATGTTTAGATCTAAAAATTTTGATCCCCCCCAAAAATGAAAGAAAAAAAGAAATTACTATGAAAAAGTATCACATAGGGTAAACACAGCTGAGTGTTTAACATATAGTTTGTGTGTCCATTCTAATTTGTTGACAGATTGGCATATACTTGCATGCTATGATGAAATTGAGTAGAATTCTACTTGTTTTCTATGATCTTTGACCAATTCTATGATTATAACATATTGTACATGACATAATTAAAGTATCAAGTGACCTTCCAAAGTCTGATTTTCATGATAAAATAATTACTGAGATATTGTATTTGCCTTATTTGAACTAGTTCTGAACATTTTGTGCAGCCAGTTAGGTTGAGTGAACCAAACTTTTGACTTTCCCTTGTTGGTGATTTCTAATAAACTGATAAGGTGATGTTGATTCTTTCTTTGCCATTTTTGTTATGTGGATATATGTCATGAGATGAGGGCAAATGAGTCAGAAGTCGCCCTGGGCAACGAAGATATACGGCTGTTTTTGGTCATTTTTAACTACTTTCCAACCAGGGTACTAAATTTTTTTTTTTTCCAGAAAACGTCAGTTTAACCTTTTTTTAATCTGAAAAAAAATATATATATATTTTGGTATCATAGTCGGAGAACAGTAAAAAATGGTAAAAAACGCCTGGTGTGACTTGCGACTCATTTGTCCTGCGCGCAAAACATATGTATTTGTTAAATTTATTTTTCGAATTCTTAATTTCTTTTTTCAGTGGAATATGAGTGATCTTAGATCACATCTGATATCCAAGTCTATCATTGCTAAACACTCCAAGAAAGTTAGTGATTAAAGAAGAGTGTGGGGAACAGTCTGATCATGATGGATTTGTATCTTTTATGTTTCATCAAATTTTTAGAATTTGTCTTTGCGTATTTGTTACAGTTGTTGAAATGGACCCTGGCAGCTGGTGGAGTTGCAGCCATGTTGGTGGCAGTGGGACTTACCTGGTTCCGCACATCCTGAAGCTTGGTACTATGGCCACAAAAAATTTGAATGATTCTGAATCAAAAGTGCATGAATGAAGTGAATCTTGTGTGTGTAGATTCTTCCTTTGATCCTCAATACTGGTTTCATATGGATTCATTCAATTTCAGTTTCCCTTGCACTTTATTTTAGTGGATGTGAGATATTTTGTTTTTCTTTTTAAGTATTACTTTATCAAATTTTTTGTCTTCATGTTTAAATTTTTAAATGTAATTGCCGGAGATAAATTAGTTTTTAATCATATGGAATGTGATATTTCTGATTTTGTCTGATTAAAATTTCTGATTTTCTTCTTTCTTTCTTTCTTTCTTTCTTTTTTTCTTTTTTTTTTTTTTTTAAATGAGGATGTAAACAGAATGTGTTAGCAGAATCAGATAACCAAAAGCTGTGTGGCTTGTCACAGGGATAAAATAGTGGGAACAAATGCATAGAGCCCAAAGCAAGGAAAACCACCACTGAGGAATTATGCTGCTTTAAAAGTCTGTTCAGTGTAGTTCTGTGATCATGAGAGGTTAGTGGTATAACTTGTACCATGAGTCGTTGGCGCTTACGTTTAATGATGATATAATAAGACGTTGGAGTTCAGTGATTTTGTCTCTGATCAGTGAAAAATGATGAATGAACTGAATGCATAATCAATTATTAGTTGTCTGTGCATGAGGCAAAAACTGCCAGAAAGTAATAAATGTATGTAAGTTCTTTTCAGAATTATTGTGCGTGTATGTTTGATTTTAGAATGTGTTGTTATTATTACAGTTACAGTCTTCTTGCTATCTTGCCTAATTTGTTGTTTTTTTTTTATTTACGGTGATGGTGATGTTGATTCACTGATGATAGATTTTTGGCAGCAGCAGAACAAATCTTTACACTGTGCATTATGTTATATGGAAATTTCTCATATGTTTTAAGGCATGATTGAATACATGAACGGGGACATGTATTTTGCCTAATTTAATTTTGTTGACGTATTAGAGCAAACTTCATCAATACTTCAGTGATGTGATGTATCTCTGTCAATTTTAACTGAAAAAATATTTCGATATTTGCATGACAGGTGTTTTATGCATGATTTTCTTTTGTTTGTTTGAACCAAAAAAAAAAAAAAAAAGAAAGCATGTTAAAGGCAAATTTTGGCAAAGAGCACTAAAAACTAAAAGGAGTTACTTTTGAGTGAGCCATGGCATTAATGCTTTAGTATGGCATTCCTAAACATTGACAGCAATAACAGTGATCTGAATGACTGACTGTTCTAAACTTTGTCAAGCATATCAATTACAGTCTTCCTATAGAGTTAAATGTCTGTAGTAAAGCTTTGACCAAAGCTATGACCTGAAAACACATTATTTTGAAAGAGAATGATGATGATATTCATTGTTAATGACTTAGCATTGGAGGATAAGCATCACTGTACGGATGTGGTAATGTAGTAATATATCTGCAGAATCAAACTTAGATTTGATTATCAAAACAAGGGCATAGCAATGTGGGTTTGGTAGATATATGTCTAGTATATCACAGTAAGTGGTTGGATGTAATAATTCTTTGAAGTAAGGATGACATTTTTCTGTCTGGTTATGAATTGATCGTAATGGTTGATCTCTGTGGATGTTGCAAAATATATATTTCATAATCTGGTATATGTTTGAGTAGCTGCTGAGATGGATTTATTGATGATGGAGTATAGATTATTAAAGATGTACTACATGAGTTGTTCAATGAAGAGTGACTGAATACAAGGAATAGTTAATGCTGATCAGGTGACGGAAGACTACCTGAACAGAGTAAAGATTGTATCAGCTGTGGTTTGTAACTTTTATGCCCAGCGTGTAATAAGCCGACAGATCATTCCAAAGAGTTGTGGACATAAATGCAAGAGTGTTCTTTGTTTTTGCATCTCTGTCAGCTAAGAGTGTTCTCCTCTTGTTTGACAGGCATGTGACTTAGAGGAGAGCATGTTAAAGTGTATTGCATTGTTCAGGTACCAAAAGTTATGTTTGTGTATTGCACACAACATATGCACTTCACCAATACCAGCATCGCCACATGAAAGGGAGAAATTTGAGAGTAGAATGCCTATGAATATATAAATAAATATCACTCCTTGGAAGGAGCTTTCATTTTTGATAGAGAATGAGACGGGGAGTTGTGCTGAATTGGGCTTTGGTCACATTCACCTTCCGCCCATCCAAATGGCTTTCCCTTGAAAATTATGCCAGTTTGAATAGAATAGCACTATGAAAAATGACTATAGCCATTCTGACAAATTTATGTTTTGGTCATTGGGCTGGTCACTTTGATACTAATGTCACCACTTTGCAAGTCTTGGCCCTTGGTGTTTTTATTGTGCATTGGTGATTATTAGAACTAAATATTTAAATGGCCTCAAGTAGTAAATTTTGCAGGCCTTCTCGAAATATCTGAAAATTGTTTATCACATTATCCCAAGAGATGATTGCATGATGGAAAATAACTAACTCAAGTGCTGAACAGAATACCCAGCACAGGTGACGCCTGATGTTCTAAATGATTAGATTTTGCTCTTATTTCTGGCTGATGCAGAGTGCAGCAGTGGACTATCCGGCTTTGCAAATATCAAGGAAACTTTAGGTTTGACTTAAGAAGTTGGTGCAGGCTTCAGATCCTGAAATGACCTTACCAGAGCCCCTGTGATGAAAGATATCCATGTGCAGTAATAATGGGAATGAATGAGAGCACTGGTCCAGGGAAATATAGCAGAGGATGCAGAAATTAAGAAAAAAAATCCAGTGTTTCAGGAGAACGGTTTTGAGACTGACAGACATATCAAAAATCTAATTTAAAAAAAAAAAAGTTTATGTACTTTTAAAGATTATCCATTTTAATTTTAAAAAAAAAAATCTTTGTGTTTAAGCTGTTCAGTTATAATATGTGCCATAAACAAATACCTGAAGTATCATTCGAATAACTAGCATTCTAATTTGTAGAAATCAGTTTAGTTGTGCCGTATGGGTCGGTCATTGATTAGTGTGTAACTGAGACAGATTTCCAATCATTCAGTATAGATTATCATGCAGTGATTCAAATACCAAAAAAAGTGAATTGTAGTCAAGAATCAGTGCATGAAACTAATCACAATGGGAAACGAACATTTCATTCATGGTTATAGTGATGTAGCATCAGCAGGAAAAAGATACTTATATTTCATATATTATAGTTCATATATTTTAATTTCCATCTCTGGAAACTTTGTTGCTTGTTATTCGCATTTTCCATCTGTTTTTCCACTTATCTTGTTGCTGTTATTATTGACAGTGTTCCAGCCTGTGACTCCATGCATGTCCTCTGTCTGGCCATGGCATGGCCTGAAAAGCTGGCGAGACATAATGTGAATAACGTTATAATTTCAAAATCTAGTCACATCCAGAACTGGACACTGGACATATTATTACATGTACCACTTTCAGAACTGTCATGGAATCTTTCAGTCGTGTGGTTGATCAGAATTTTAAAAAATGTTGTGAAATAATTTCTCTCAGTTTCATATTGATGTGGATTTTTTTCAAAAGTTTCCGTGGTGTATCGTGTGTTTTACTTCACTTTCATTGAAACAGGAGATTTTGTGCTTAGACGTGTGTTTTATTTTCTTTCTCCTTTGAAACTGTTAATTTTATCTTCCTTTAATTTGGTCATTAGAGAACCTGCATGAAATATTTTTGTAAGTATGTTCAGAAGAGATGTGACAATTTCAAGTTGAAAGGGTTGTGCATGTTTGCACAAATGGGAACCATGAACAGTGAGACTGTCTCAATGAAAAATATGACTGTTTTGCACCACCTCTGAAACATCATCTCACTTTGTTGAAGTGGTGAGAGATGAAGATTTTGAGAGCTGTAGCAACCAACTGAACCCAGCGCGTTCTGAAATGTTAAGTCTTGTTTCCCTTCGTCAGTCACAGTCCAGTAAATTTTCTCTGAGTAAACAATCATATTAACCACGTATGGCAATTTGTTAGTTGGAGCAAAGGTGTCATTTTTTTGTTCATCAGATGTTCAAGACGTTTTGTGTTTTTGTGTGTTTATTTAAATTTGCCTTCTTCCACAGTAATAGTCAGGATTTCTCAACCATGTCTCCTCTTTTTACTGTTGTTGATTACATTTGATTTCTGCAGAGGTTTTTCTACTTTCAGTTTTTAAAATTTTTGTTTTTCTCTCTCTTACTCTTCCATAAACTTCATAGTCTTCTTCCATGCCATAGTGAAATGCACTTGTAATGTTGTGCTGGATAACATTTGTTTGTAATATCATGAATGTGCTTTAGTTTTCTAAATGACTAAATGCCCTCTTAATGAGAATGACAAAAGAGAAAAAAAAACAAAAACAAAAAAAAACAAACAACAAACTCTACAAGAAACAAAATGTACTATCAGTGTTTTTAACTTTGTAATGTCATGTGAATATAATAATAGAGAATATTTATATAGCGCTTATCCCCGTAATTACAGGCTCTAAGCACTTTACAATCTATTATTACCCCGACAGACCCAAAGAAGACATTCATAAATGTTCTCAGCTTCCT
>JBCAUA010078994.1:0-10812 GCA_038406235.1 Peronia verruculata | reverse complement strand
TCTTTTTTTCTTTTTTTTTTTTTTTTTTTTTTTTTTTTTTTTTTTTTTTTCTTTTTTTTTTTTTTTTTTTTTTTTTTTGTTCAGATTTTAGTCTGAAATGAGAATTAGTTTCATCTGCAAAAAAAGTGGTCTCTCTCTCTTTCTCTCTCTCTCTCTCTCTCTCTCTCTTTCTCTGTCTCTCTCTCTTTTTATTATCATTATGGTGTTGTTATTATTTTTATGTTGTTTTTTTTTAATTGTAATGTAGTCCAAAACATTTTGTATGTTAGTTTCATATAAACTTGTTTATGATTTTTTTAAAATGTTTAATTTGCTTCATAAAATTCTACTTTTGTGTTTAAAACATGCACGATATATTGTTTATTCTAGAGAGTCCAGAGTGACAGTTTCATATATTCAGTAAGATACAACAGTGTCCATCATGTAAAAATTACGACTAATATGGATAAATTTTTGTGCTTTTTCAAAAAGTGAAAGTCCAGAACGACTCACTGAAAATTTATGTCATTTTGTTTTTTTTTTCTTAAAAGTTTACATGTTTGAAGACCTGTGTATTTGCTGTTGCGGATGTGTTGTTGTCCTCTGTTGATGAACAGACCATGTGTGCAGTCATTAACCCTTTGAACTTGGATATTTTTGTTGTGTTTGTCAGGTACATGAAGCATTGTGGTACCATTTTATGTCGGCACAGTGTAACTTAGCAACAAGAAGCCATGTGTGGTGACAAGACTCTTTAAGCTCGACTTTCAGCACAATGTGCTTACACATGTGTAGAAAATTATATCTAATAAAACAAACAAATACTCCCCCCCCCTCAAAAAAAAAAAAAAAAACACCTGCCATCAACATAGTTTTAAAATTAAGATTACCATTAGCCGTATGGAGCCCTTTGTTGTGTTTACATTCGTTTTTAAAAATGAATTGGCCAAGCAAAAATGCCATGTACTCTTTTGTTTATTATTTTGTTTTCCAAGGACTTCTTGCAAAATACATTTCCAGTGCACAAATATTAGATTAGAATGAAAAATAAACAAATAGAAAAAAAGACCCAGGTGAGACGAAGATCTAGTTACACAACTTCTTTTTGATAGAGTATTTCGTTTGGCGCTGGCGAGTTTATTGCAAAGTAGAGATAGATAGACCTACTGCTTAGCTGGTAACTATCGACATTGCTTAGCTCCTGAAAGTGGAGAGATCTATCATAGTCTCAGCAGTAGTTGGGCCGTGACTTGTATAATGATACCACAATGGTTTGTTCTTGTTGTGATGTCGGAATGTGATCCTTGATACGGACTGTGGTGAGTAACTCAGGGATCCCACATTTTTGATTTCATATTAGCATAGTGCACTTGCCGAACCAGACTATGTCATAGCATTTTTTCCCATTTTTTTTTTTTTCCTCAAATAATTTGTGTAGCTTTTCATTGTTTCATGTAGCAAAAAATCACATTGTTTGCATTGTATGTCTCTATCTTTTTTCAATTCTTCATCTCTTATTCGCATTTTATTTCCATGTACTTCATCAGATCAATCAGTGTACGATTTTAAAGTGGATACTGTTTTTGCATGCTAAGCAGTTACTTTTTTTTATTTCTGAATTTTGTTCACATTTTCTGTAAAAGGGTTACGCTTTTCTTTTGACCCAAGAGAATATCAAATAATCACATGCATATAATATAAGGCTTCGTCTGGCTCTTCAGGACCTGTCCCTTTGTCAAAGAAGTGACAATAGTATTTTAGGTTGTAGATCGAGACGGTATTTAGCTATCCTTGATGGAAATAAACTTTATAAACATAGAAAGAAAAAGATATTACATGTATTTGGAGACATTATTTCGCCCCGTTCTCATGCCGCATGGACCAAGATTCGTGTCCGCTTTCAGTGCAGTCACGTTAAAGCAAGACAGAAACTTTCAGTTGCAAAATGATTTAGTAGAGCAGATGTCAGATTTGGACCATCATTTCAGAGCATAATTTTCAGATATATCCAGCAAACTTCTCATGGAACATACGTTTTTATTTTCCCAATCACTACAGAGATATATTCACTTTCCTTTTGATGGTATTTCTTGTCCCATTTCATGTCATTTTTTTTTTTCTGCTTTTTCTTTAATTGAATCTATCTTTTCTATTAGCTTATCTTTCTTGACTATGGCTTAGTTATTCCCCCTTTCTGTTCCAGTTCTCCCTTGTATTCCCTTCATTGTAGGGGATCTCCTTTGCAACGCGCCTCAAGTGAACGCAATTTATTACTTCAGTTTTTAAGGTAAAGTTAATTTTTTCACAGCAGTGTTTGCGGCTTTGCGCCTATTTCAACCAGGTGGCTCTTTTATACTTATAGACTACGGGAGGGATTCCACGGTGTCTCCCTCTCTGGTGCCTCCTAATCGCTGGTGGTCTCACTGTGTTGAGAATGCTGATTTTAAGCTCATAAGCTGTACCATCTCTCTTGTTGTTCTGAACTTATGGCCGCGAGTTTACTCAGATCAGTTACAGGAGCACTGTCACTCAGTCCCTTTCAGCGTGCCGCTGCACGTTTCCCCATATATATCGGACTACATGTGCTGTAATCGGGAGACAAGGTGGATTTACATCACAGCCGTTTTGGTCCTTGAGTGATAATTATCCACAAGGATCAGTCAAATCCACGCTGGTTTGTCAAGGGATTGAAACCCCATGTGTAAAAACGTCACCTGGCTGAAGTAATCGTTGTAGTTGTTTAACTGAGTCAAACATCAGTTGAAAACAAACTAATCTAAACATATCTTTGTGGTTGGAAAACTATATTACATGTGGCCTATTTGGCTTTTGAGCAACCGAGCGCCTTTTTGTAACCTGACCATTTACGTTATCTTTTTCTTTGTTGTCAGTACCAGTCTTCATCTCCATGTTTATGATTGTATATCTAGTGGAGCGCTCGTACTATGTTTCCAGGTGAAACGCTTTTTAATTTCCACTGCAGGAGAGCTGCCCTTATGCTTCCTTCATTACCAATCTGTCCTGTTAGCATATCAACCCCACTTCCTCTTTCTTCCCTCACTTCTCTCCCCCCCCCCCCTTTTTCCCCCTCCTGTTTTGAATTCTGTAGACATATTAAATGCTGGATGGTAATATAGAGACCACTATGTAATTATATTTTATACCGTAGCAGGCTAGAGCTCCTCCGATTTCTCATATCCCATTTCTTCGTACGTCAGGAATACACAGAATGAATTATAACCACATCTACCTCATCATTTCAAAGCATTATATTTTTGCCAATAGATCGATCTTCTTTTTAATAACCCCTTTTTTTTCCAACTCAGGGCTATTTTATTATACATAATACAGAGTTTATACTTTTTTTTTTCCATCGGAGAAATAGGATTGTGAGAACGAGAGAATGCTTCACAGTAGAATAGAAGATATGACTTCCACACCTCTCTACCCCCTTTATCCCTCTTTCTCTCTTCCACCCCTATTCCACCCCCTTACACAACCCACTTTTCTCAGTTTTCATTAAAATCTAGACGCAGTAGGAATTAAGAACAATCCATGTTTTTCGGGTAATTTCTAAACTATTTCCACGACTTCTTTCCCGACTCGATAGCTCTATTCAATATAAGGTCAATTTTGATACTTTGTCTATTCACCCTCCTTTTTTTTTTTTTTTTCATTTTTAACATTTTATGGATGCAAAAAAATGTGTTTTGCCCTGTCTTTTTTTTCACATTGACTCACTCTGTCTTTTGCAACTATCTCTCTCTCTCTTTCTCGTCACTGTCTATTTTCATCTATCCTATTCTTATCCGTTTCATCTTTGAAACCATATCTCGTTGACATCTATTTTTTCCCCTTTTTAAAAAAAAACTTTGTGTTTTGTTTTAGGCGCAAGTATTTCTTTGAGAAACATTCTAATAAGTTTTTGTAGTTTGTATATTCTAAACTTTTTGCAGTTTTTGTGTTTTGATTTTTTTTTTCTTTTTGCATTGGTGGCTTTTGTTATCACATTTTTTTTTTTAAATTAGAAAACTTTTGAGTTTCATACTATTTTTCTAGCAAATGTACATTAAGAAACAAAAAAACACTGTCCATTACCAACGTATGTAAAAGAAAAGAGATGACAAAAATGTATCAAATGAGTTTGGGTTTTCTCTTTTGTATATATCCGTGTTTGCAGTGTTATGTCTTATAAACATATCAAGTGGCTTATAGGCCTACTATTATTATACTGGAGTGTGGATTCATGACGTCGCCTTAACAATAACAAAACACTCTGTGTCTGGCGTGCCAACACTGGACGCCATGCGCATAGAGGCGTTGCTATTTTGCTATGCTAGGCGTCCTTTACGACGCACGGAGCTAGTCACTATTCTGATCTAGTGAATATTGTTTTGTAAACAAACTGATTCATTTTTTTTATTTTTTTAAATCGAGAGCTACAGCAAAGACAGACTACAACAGAATAGCAATCATGAGATAATGACAGCGTGAATTGCGGTCATTTGTGAAATTATGAACACGTGAACGGCGTTAACTAGGTGTCTTTCCCTGATGGGCGTGGCTCCACACTCAGCATGTGAGACGTCATCAGTCGACTCTCCAGTTTGAATAGTATAAATAAGCTCCTTAGTTGAAACGAATCTAACTGTGCTGGGCGTGGTAGTTACAGCCGTTATCGTGCTGATGTGCCGTTTAATCCCATCATACACACACACACACTGGTGTACATGCAAAACACTCAAACAAGCACATATATGTGACAACGTGTGTTTATATGTGCATGTTGGTGGATTTGTATGTAACAATGTCTCAGTTAGATCTTTATGTGTTTGGAAATGAGGAAGACAATGATGGTGTCGATGATGATGGTGACAGTTGTGTTGTTATTGTTTGTGTAATAAGCTAGTCAGCGATTGATGGTACATGTATTTGTCCTGTATTTCGAATATTTACATACATCCTGTTGTTCTTTCTTCTCTTTCTCTCGTTCTCTTCCATCTCTCTCCATTCCTTTTTCCATCTGTCTCTCTCTCGCGGTCTGTGATCGAATACTATTGCCATGGAATCGTAAAGAAATGATGAGGTCAATTTTCACTTAAAGAACTGTATTACGCTGGATTTCTTAATCCCAGATGGAATCAAATGATTAAAAGCAATCTATCTAACATTTCGTAAAATGAAAAAAAATCACCGTTTTGGATTTTTAAAAAAGATGAAAAATTAATTAAGCAATTAATTCTTATAAAAAAAAAAAAATTTGCCTATTACTCAGGTCTCTCACCCCCCCCCCCCCCTTATGTTTTTTTTCTTAAATAAAAAAAAAAAAGATAAATATAATTTTTAAAAATATTTTTTTCTCCAGAAGAATCAACAATAAAAAATAAAATCCAACAACAATATAAAATAGTTATAAAGATAAAAAAAGAACAAGAAAAGAACAAAGGCAAGAATACAAGACGTGCAGATAAAAGAAGAGTCTTTCCTTTCATCTTTTCCACCCCTCTTTTCTCTCTCTCTCTCTCTCTCTCTATCTCTCTCTCTCTGTCGCTCTCAGACATACACACACAAACAAACACACACACACACATTTAAAATCGCCGTCCGCTTAAAGTTTTTATAATATCTTCCACTCCGATACACCTTGACAAAAAGGGGAGAAGGGAAAGTGAATCCCCCACCCCCGCCCACCGGCCCTCACTTTCATTTCAAAGAAAACAAAAAAAGAAATTAAAGAGAGAGAGAGAGAGAGGAAATGATGGGGCTGTGAAAAAAGAAAGAAAAAGAAGAAGCGTTTTTAGAAACACCTGGCGGAACTCAGCACCATATGGCCCGAGCAGTCCCGTAATAATCCCAAACACAGATACAAAATGAACAAATGGATGGATGGATGGATGGATGGGTGGATGGATGGATGATGGACGGATGGATGGGGTTTGGATGGATAGATGGATAGACGGACAGACAGACGGACAGATGGATGGATGGATGGATGGATGGATGGACGGACGGATGGATGGATGGGTGGATATACGGACAGACAGACGGACAGATGAATGGATGGATGGATGGATAGATCGATGGATAAACCGATGGATGGATGGGTATTTGAAAAGCCATTTTTTTCTAAGTTTTATTTTTAAGCTGTTAAGTTCCCCCCCCCCCCCCCAAAGGTAGGATTGTCTCAGGTTTAAATGCCTGTTCTGTTTCTGTTGAGAAATTATGTCGTGGGTAGAAATTTGGAATTGGAAACTTTTGCCTCTGACAGAGGCGTCTCCGCCCACTTTTCTTTCGAGTTTTAGCTGCTAAATGGTTTTTAACGTGCGTAACATACACAGAGGACCTCCAAAATATATTCGCCCTTATCCGAGAAGGCTAGGTGTCAGCTGTGGGACCGTCGAGTCATTGTAAAAATACAAGTTTTAATCTCCCGATGGCAGGATCCTCGAGTCGAATTCGCGATCCACGACGTGAGTTTTTCACCACGGAGCGGACGCCAAACCTCATAGCCACAGCGATTCCCGACCGATACAAATCATACTGAAAGTGAAAGCAGAAATTAATGGATATTTCGTAAGCTGCCACGAAGCAGAAATCAGAAATTAACATACATGATAGTGATAGAGTGGTTTTTATAGAGTTAACTTTGATTTCGATCAAGATCTCCTTGACATACCTATTCTCAATAGATTTGTTCTGACCAAGCAAAAGATGGAAATCCCAGCGTCTATTTTGGGGGTACAAACACTCTATACTGTTGTTAACAAGTTTGCCCCACTTTTTGGTTTGACTCTGTTACTGTAGATAGGAAGTGTACGACTAAAACTCTTCTCTGTGAGGCTATTGAACCTAGTTACCCTCCGAATAGTAGTAGAAATGAGTAGTGTTAATGAATTTATAACGTAGGATAACGTTCGACGTATTTCCGGCATTGAAATTTCCCCCGAAATCTTGGGTTCCACTTTTGTTGTAGGATTTCGTAGAAGAACGTAACACACAGAAGTGAGTGTTCTATTTCTGCAGGGGTACAAACACTCCGTCGGGGATTCCCAGGTCTGTGCTCAGTTGAATATGGACTATTGGTTTAACATGATCGTCAAGAACCGCAGACATAGCTCTTTATCATATTCCAGCTAATGTCCCTTACGGTCCTGAACGATGAAGAAAGAACAAGAAAGAAAGAAATAAAGAGTAAGCACTAAAGAAAGAAAGAAAGAAAGAAAGAAAGAAAGAAAGAAAGCAAAAGAAATGAAAGAAAGATAGAAAAAGATCGGCATTTTTTTTTTCAATGAAAATTTCATTCCCTATCACCCTGGCACGTGTTAAATTTTCCAGTCTCACTCACGGCAAAGACGGTAGTATATAGATCCATGAATTATGACGTCTTGATTTTCGGCGACCCCCCCCCCCCCTTTTATTACACGAAGTAAACACAAACAGAGAACTATGGCGTCAGACTTCCGACCCTCCTTTTTTTTTTTTTTTACACGGAAGTAAACATAAACGGAGAATGGATCTATACATGTAATTATAATTTTTGATCACAGGAAGTTCATGGCCGTTACAGTCTTATTCAGACAAATTCCAGTATTTTTTCATAGGACATTCAAATTATCAAAAGATTAGATGTATTACATTATTATTATTATTATTATTATTATTATTGGAAGAGTACTACACTTTTACTTGTTTTAGCTGTCTCTTAAAGGCAACCAAATTGCTCACTGGCTTAGTATTTATATATGAAAAACATTTCTAATAATAATTACAATAATACATTGTTTGTTTGTTTGTTTGTTGTTGTTTTTTTTTTTTTGTCCAGAAAGCCATTTATGGGCTCGACAAATTGGCCATTGACATCAGTTTGTTAAATTAGTCTAAAAATATCGTTTTTCATTTTTTTTCCCTTTTATTTTTTGAAGTACATGTATTGATTAGTTGCGAGTAGGCAGTCTTTTAATTTTAAGACATTTCTATAGAATAATGATGATGATGATGATGATGATGATGATGATGAAGTTTACTTCATTGCCCTAAAGAAGAGTCAGTTTGACTTGATAACTTGGCTTTTCCTTTCAACATCAAGATGAAGTTGTATATATATCATATATATATGTTATTTGCTTTTTTTAAATTGTTTACATGTCGTTAGTTGCCAGTTGAACAGTCTTTTTCTATTTTATAAAATGATGATGATGATGATGATAGCAAAAATGCTGATAATCAAAGTCAGGATTGTTATGATGACGAGGAGGATAATGCACGTAATAACAAAAGGCTTGCATTTGCAATAGCAAAAAACAATAATAATAAATAAATAAATATGTTATAACAATTCTAGATTATGAGTTTCAAGAAAAAAAAAAAAAGAAAGGGCAATCAACTAGCACTAATTTTGTTAGTTTTTCATAATCCCACGAAACAATTCCTGGTCTTGGCAGGAAGAGCGTTGTTGGGACGCTGATGACCGGGACACGAGCCACCTTTCACTCGTGACCACGCGCTCACACACGTTCGGGGTCGTAATCTGAAACCTGAACAATCTTACACTTACACCACTTCGCTTCAGAAGAAGGTTACATCAATATTGGAACACAGTAAAGTGAAATATATAGAAATCGATTCAAAAGAAGACAATAGTCTGACAGATCACAGAAATGAATTATAAATGACAAATTAATTAGATGTGGAGAGTGACAAGAATGAAATAAAGTTTTAAATGAAGCGTCAAATTCTGTGCGGATTCGCCAGAATAGAATAATATTGTTACTATTACTATTACTACTAGTAATAATAATGTCATTATTGTTTTGCATGATTAGCATTATCGTCAAGTCATTTCAATCTCTGGAAATAAAAGTTGGCTATTTTCTTTGGAATCTCTTTTAAATTGTGGGCCACTTATGAATTTAAGAAAGAAAAGAAAAGATTACAACAACAACAAAGACACACAGATAAAGAAACACGTGCGAGCACCCGTGTGATAACAAAGGAAGAAAAATGGAGAGAGAAAAAAATAAAGAAAAGGAAAAATAAAGACCTAATTTATTTTGTGGAAGATGAAGATCGGACGGAGGTCAGAATGAATTTCACACAAAAACGCAAAAAACACACTATACACACACATATACATTAATATTTTCACATGCTTACACACACACACACACACACACACGCACACACACACACACATACAGAAATGAACAACGAACAACCGGTGTTGTTAATGTGGTAGTTGAGTGGTTGGAAGGTCGTAGTCTCGTGAGTGCTTGTAGTAGTGGGAGGCACGTGGGAGAAATGGTAGGCAGGGAATGAGGGAAACTTCAAGTGACCCTTGCCCTGGTTAGCCACGAGTTGAGTGAATGAGTGAATGAGGAAGGGAGAGAGAGGGTGAGTGAGTGAGTGAGTGAGTGAGTGAGTGAGTGAGTGAGTGAGTGAGTGAGTGAGTGAGTGAGTGATGAGAGTGTAAGAGGGAGGGAGGGAGGGAGCGAGCGAGCAAGTCAATGAGTGTATAAATGAAGGAGGAAGGGAAGGAGGAAGGCCATAAGTGAATGAATGAGTGAGAGAATGAGGAAGTGAACGAGTAAGTGAAAGAATGTGTAAGTGAGAGTGAGTGAGTGAGTGAGTGAATGAGTGGGTGGGTGAATGACTGAGTGAGTGAATGAGTGGTTAAGTGTGCGCGAGTGCGTGAGTGAGTGAGTTGAATGAGTGCGTGAGTGCGTGAGTGCGTGAGTGAGTGAGTGAGTTAGTGCGTGAGTGCGTGAGTGCGTGAGTGAGTGAGTGAGTTAGTGAGTGAGTGAGTGAGTGAGTGAGTGAGTGAGTGAGTGTGCGTGAGTGAGTGGTTGGGCGAGTGTGTGAGTGAGTGAGTGAGTGAATAAGTGAGTGAATGAGTGAGTGGATGAATGAGTGAGTGAGAGAGTCACTATGCCATAGCCACCTTCATTTTCTCCGCGAGCAGGCTTGACCTACATGTGATGTTGAATGTAGGAATTGAGGGGGGTGGGAGGGAAATTTAACTGTTCCCGTTTTGGATTGTGGATATTCAATCCCCACAACATATCCCCCCTTTCCTTCTCTTTTATAGTTTCTTTCCCTCACCTCCTTCCGTTCCTTGTTTTCACCTCCCCTGCTTCCTTACTCCTCTCCTACATTCAACCTGTTAACTTGGAGTCCCGATCCACCCGCCCCAAATCCCTCCTCCCTTTACACACACATAAACACTCACTTTTGATTCTCACAGACTTTTTCGAAGCTCATGTTTTATATATATATATATATATATATTTTGTTCAGCAACACAGATGGCTCTCTCTCTCTCTCTCTTTCTCTCTCTCTCTCTCTCACACACACACACACACACACACACATACACTTTTTTCTTCCTTCCTGTCTTTCTTCCCTCTTTCCTTCATCCTTCGATCTTTTATTCTTCCTCCCTTTTCTGCTTTTTTCTTTCCATCCTTTCTTTCCTTCCCCCTTCCTTCAATCCTTCTGTCATTTCCACCTTTATATCTTTTTTTTTTTCTTTTTGTAGTTCTGTCTTCGTTTTTCGGTTTCTGTTTGTCTATCTTTCTTCCTTCCTTCCCCCTCCTCCAGTCTCTGTCTCTGTCTGTCTATTTGCCTGTCTGTCTGTTTGCCTCTCTCTCTCTCTCTCTCTCTCTCTCACCTCTCTCACGATCTCTTTCATCCCATCCACCCATCCAGCTCCTATACTTCTCTTTCTCACTTCTTTAACTTTTTATTATCTATTTCTTTTCCACTCTATCTATCTATCTATCTATCTATCTATCTATCTATCTATCTATCTATCTATCTATCTATCTATCTATCTAT
>JBCAUA010078983.1:0-10812 GCA_038406235.1 Peronia verruculata | reverse complement strand
TTATGTACTTACATTTTGATATTCTTTATTACACTATTGTAATTCATATTCAAGTAGTTGAAAAGCCAGTAAAAATACCAAACATCTCTCATGTTAAGCTTGATCAGCTTTTTTAACATTTATGTAACGATTTATGTACTTACATTTTGATATTCTTTATTACACTATTGTAATTCATATTCAAGTAGTTGAAAAGCCAGTAAAAATACCAAACATCTCTCATGTTAAGCTTGATCAGCTTTTTTAACATTTATGTAACGATTTATGTACTTACATTTTGATATTCTTTATTACACTATTGTAATTCATATTCAAGTAGTTGAAAAGCCAGTAAAAATAACAAACGTCTCTCATGTTAAGCTTGATCAGCTTTTTTAACATTTATGTAACGATTTATGTACTTACATTTTGATATTGTATATTACACTATTGTAATTCATATTCAAGTAGTTGAAAAGCCAGTAAAAATATCAAACGTTGGGAGAGGAGACGTTGAGGCACACAGTTCGAAAAGCGCCCACGGGGAAAGGAATGCAGCTACTTCTACGTCGTCGTCGTCCCCGTCGGCATCGGTTCGTCTCGAGAGACGATGGTGTAGCGCTAAGACTGGGGATGGCATCTTCTAGGGTGGCTGCCGAGCCCCATCCCAGAGTGACATTCTCGCAAACAGTTGTTGCAAACTAGGAGGGTCACAATGCCACAGAGGCTGCCCTTGCTTTTCTCCTTGCCCTCTTGTCAGCGAACTGATCATTGCTGGTGGTTTCTGCCTTCTTTACTCCCCCACTGACAGTGACCCTCCAGAACTGGTGGTTGTCGGCAGAGCTCTCCCAGATACTGGGGTCAATGTCGGCTGCCTTCATGTCCCGTCTGCGAACGTCCTTGAAACGTACCTGCTACTTCTACAGACCTTCGATAACCCACAGATGCCACCTTTGCAACAGAGACGGCCATTCTAGCATTGATTTCTACAGCTATAGGGGAAACTGATTTAGCCAAGTGGGCAGAAAGGAGAGATATATCAGTCTTGATAACCGAAGAAAGCTTAATAATAAATGAACTCCTATTATTCTGATAACTTCTACAAATGTTCTTCTATAACTTTGTTTGATATCCAGTAACTTCTATCTATCCAAAATGTGACACAATCTAACGCAAAGAAAAACCTCTCTTCGTCAGTGTATCAATATTAAAACGTTACATCTATTGTTGATCTGCACCTGGTGTCCAAAAAGAAATAGTCAAATTTAAGTATCAAGATCATCATGTGTCTTTTTTATTTGATTTCCTCTTTTGCTACAGACAGAAAACAGTCTGTGAAATTCTTCCCGATATTTGGAACTCATCTTGTAGTAGAAGAAAATATTGATGCTGGAATTGATGGATTCGCAAACAAAACAGAAAGAGTATATCACAGATAGTACATTGGAGTATCTGCCTACTACACTTATCTCCGGTATCGCAAATGTCGCGAGATTGCACGTAACCCCTGGTGTATAGCAGCCAATCAGAACAGCTGCAATAACAGCCACCATGGACATGGTTTGTTTGTCTCTGCTGGAGGTCGAGTTACGCTGTTTGTCGCTTCCAACCGACTTTGACCTCCACTGGGCTTGTTGTTTTAGTTTTACCACCAGAACTACTGTGAACAGAATGACAGCTGTGAAGGAAGCTATACCTGATATAGCACTCAACATAAAAGCCAAACCTTCAAAGTGTAATCTTTCCCCTATGAACATCAAACCTAGCAGAGTTTGGTTTCTCCCTAGGTAAAATTTCCAATTAATATAACTGATGTAATATTCCGGCAAAACGGTGATCACATTCAGTAAATAGATACCACCTATTAAGAGGGCAACTCTCCGTGATGTGATCAGCTGTTTGACTTTGAGTGGGAACAGAATACAGAAACATCTCTCTGCTGTGACAAAGGCGGTGATCCATCCGGTTGTACGCACAAAGTAAACATGCGGAGTTGCTGCTGTCAAATGTCGGATTTCACTGGGCGCAATGACGATGGGGGAGTTGATAAACAGAGGATTCACACACAGTCCATACCATTCTAGTGTCAACAAAGCACATAGATCAGATATGGCTAGTGAGATAAGACTAATATTGATAGTTGAAGTCAAACCTTGTCGTAAGAAAATAATGATGTTGATGAGGTTGGCGACTATTCCAAATAGCCCTACTGCGCTGCATATGATCACATAGTTGACAATTTGAAATGTCTGCCTTTGGTTGTCTGTCAATAAATCTGTTCCTTGTGTTGTTTTCTCCCAGTTTCGAGGAGAGGGTGGGCTGGTGGAGAAATAGCTGGACGAATTCATCGTTGATATCAAACAGTTGTCTACTGAATTGACGAATGGTTAAACCTATGCTTGAGAGATCCACTATATTGGTTAATTTGTTAAGAACTTCAACTTCAGACTACATTGCCTATAACTGTACTGGAACCACAAAAGGTTGTGCTGTTTGATTGCCTGCGATGGTATCATCATTACATTTAAATAGTTCTTTAACCCTTTCTCACCTGTTCTTCCTGCCATTTATTGCCATACACTTAGTAGTTACTTGAGATGTTCCTTGCCTGAGAACATTTTTGTGTTCCAGAAACAAAGTCGCATACATTAAATCTGATATTATACTGCGGTCTCTCCTCGGTGTTTTTTTTTTTTTTTTGACCATTAGTCTAGTTACAGCTTTCTCTTGAGGTCACTGCAAATAATTTCCTTAACATGTTGAATTAATTTGTTTTTCTTTCTCTTTTCCAGTAATTGGTTCCAGTTGCAAAAAGCTCAATAGGCCATTATCTCACTCACGGCTCTCGGCACGTTGCAGCCAGAGAGAGAGAGCTAATGATATAAAATGGAGTATGAAATTTGATAGATTGAAAGCTAAACTGTGAATGACATTTAATGGATCGAAAGATGAACTTTTACCAGCTTTAACCAGCCATTAAAAATGTGATAAAAGTTATCATTCCTGTCCTGTCAGTGTACTCCTTGTCAGATATTGGGTAAATGTGGTTATTTCTAAATTTTAATAATTTCTCTTATCACATTGGTCCTTTAAGGAATCATTGACATCATCATCGCCATTATACACCCCCTCCCCCTCTTTCCCACCCCCAAGATAACCACAGCCCTATTTCTTTCGAATTTTCAGGTATTGTTTCTAAATAGAAAGGAGTGTCATTTGAAAGGGTTACCATAATGTTTGTATAACGGGAGCGACTCTAGCCCGGCCGTTATATCACACTGTCAGTACCACATTCCCAAAAATCGCTGGTCTTGCCTTGATTTGACTATCACGTATGTTTGATGTACATAATTATGGCTTTTAACCATCTATTACGTAACATTGATAGGGGGTCTAAACTGAACAGACCCAATCGATATGATTTGATTTGGTATTTCTAACATATTTTGTCTTAACAGTAATAATAGAGGATATTCTGTTATTTTCAATACTTTCTTTGTGTGTCGCTTGTGATCTAACCCAAGAGGACATCTCTAGACCTGGAGTGGAAATTAAGGAGTTATATGGGAACAAAGCAAGGTTTTGTACAGGTAACCTTACAGTTTTTTTGGGTTTTTTTTTTTTACTTTTAGTGACTCATGGCTGTATACTAATCGCTGTGACTAGCCTTATAGAGCACGATAGCTGTGTCATAGATAAACATTTTTTGCTTGACTTAGAAAGTCTGAAAGACTGACTTCGAGTATACAAGTGAGTTAGACTATCAGCACTTTCGTATAAAAAAAAATAATCTCCTCATGTTCATAGGACGACGAATGACAGGTGCTTTATTTTGTATAGATTCATGTTCTGGTATCATCTCTGAAATCTAGTCTGAGAGGTTTGTGTGCAATCCATACCATTATTTTTGATATCATCGACTTTTTAAATATTTTATTTCAGCGTCATCAACGTTGATTCTTGTTGACTTTTAAAAAAAACCGGCAGTGCGTGTATTTTCGTTTGTTTGATTTAGACATGAAGGTTTTAATATTATTTCCTCTAGGAAGCGCGGATTTAAATATGTCCTTCATTGAAAAAAAAAAGTTCTTGAAAGACATTACAAAACAAAAAAGAAATGTAGACCTTAGACAGACACGAAATACTTTAAGCGAAATACCCAAGGCTGCAGCACATTTATGGTAATAGTCTCCTGTGATTGCACACAGATTTCACTGATCACAGTTACTGCACAGTGATTTGAGAATGGTACACTTATTGTTTTCATAGTCCGGAGACGCATCGACAATCCCTTTGGTTAATGACCAGATCAGCCTATCAACACCCATCTCGAATGTTCGAGTGGCTGCAAAATAAAGATGGCAGTGGTTATCTGTGTTTTCATCGTTTGTTCGGATTGGTAATTGAGTGAAGAAAATCAGTCTGTGGTCTCTCAGATTTTTTTTTTTTTTTTAATAATGGCCGGTTATCCTTAGTTCTGAAGCGATATAAAAATGAAGCTGTGAAATAGTTATTAGCACAAATATGGGTTAATCAGATCAGTTGACTTTTCTTTATCATCCTCATATATTGTCCCTTGTTTGTCCTTCATAATGATCGTTAGTAACTCTGGCATGTTATCAGAATAGCACATGGAGAGCTAGCAACCAAGAGGCATCAGTATGGACAAGCCTGGCTTCAAAGGCAAAGGGCCAGCCTGGAAAAAGCTCATAGGGCAGAATGAAGGAGTACTAAGAAGAAACCAACTTTCTGTTACAAAAGCCATCGGCTGGTACCAGAGAGACAGCTTTATTATTTCTTTCTCGACATTTAATAGCATAAAAAGAAAGGACAAAAATATCAAAATAATTGTGCAGATTGACATTTATTTATTACATTCCTTACATGAAGCAATCATTTCACTGAAGACAAAATTTAAGGTGGTTATCTTGTTGTCCATGGGAGGTGCATAAACAACATGATACGCTTACCTACCCTTTGAAACGATGAACTGTTTGTTGCCAAGCAGTCACGTCACCGACCATCACGTACTGAACATCTGGTCTGTGGTGTGAAGGAGAGGCAGTTACTCATGGTAGGAGCTGATGCACTTATGTCTCAGTATCGAGGTGAATGGAGGAGATTTTGGTTCATGGCTTCTTCTGGGAGGAAATAATATGACCGACGATGTGAAGAAGCTGAGTCTGCAATCAACATGCTGTCAAGCATCAATAAATCTAACAACACTCACTTGATTTGCCCCTCAATTTGTTGTGTCTTTGTTTACAAATTATAATATTAGTTTTGTGCTTAACCTGTACAACAAGGCATCCTGGTACTTTTTTTTTTTTTCTTTTTTTTTTTTTTGTTCAGTTACTAGATAAACATCTACCCAAACTCAGCCCAGTTCTGAAACAAAAGCTACACATAGGCCGGAATATTTCATTTTTTAGTTTGAATGTCCCTTCACCGTATCCCAGAAAGTTCAGGAGAAACTAGATAACTAAAACTAAATGGAAGATCTCCATTTTACATACAGAAAATCGCCAGTAAAGCCTTTGTACAATAATGTCAAAGAAGCAGCAGCGATCTGTCTGGGGAGAGAGAGTCATCTGCCTGACACTTTCCCCTAATTTTAAAGTGTTATCACATGTAATTCTGAGTAATCCCGTCCCTAATTCCCCAGTCTTCAAATGAAGCGTATTTTTCTGATTCACTTCTTACCTGACCATTGAACAGAACAAATCTTAACTAATGAAATGATTTAAAACTGAAGTAGCAAGATAAATATATTAGATCATTAACGGAGACAAAGCTCTAGTCCAGATATATTATTTTGTCTCTTTGTAAAACTGTCAGCTGGTCCCTGTGGCCATCTTTATTGCCCAGCTGAGATTGGTTTTAGACTTTTCTGCTGAAGTTAAGGAGTTCCTGACTGTTGCGTTAACTAACATTACGATCACTCTAATCTCTCAGATAATAGAACTGGATCTTGAGGAATTCTAGAACTTTGTCTTACACTTTATTTCAAAAGAAAAAAAAAACAGATAAGAGTATAAACCAGTTCTGTATGTTTAACGACCAATCAGAACAGTGGCAATGACAACCACCGTGGACATAGTCTGTTTGTCCCTGTTGGAGATCGAGCTAGGCTGGTCAGAACAGCAAGACAGAGATCTATTGTCATTACATCCAGGGAAATACACTTTGGCCGCCATGTCAATTCCTCGTGTCCATTTTGTTCTCTAAAGGAAACTGAGTAGTTCTTTCACAGCTCTTAATCCCTGACGTTTTTCTACCCACTGAATTCTGACAATTAGTTTCTAAACCCAAAGCTGAAGAAGATTAGTAGTTTCCACATTATTCATGGTTATTACCCAAGTTTGTAGAACCAGATAGTGAAACTGCCCTCATACTGCAATAATGTACTCTGATGTTTAATCATCCATTTTTCACATCGTTTGTTTTAGTCCATTCCTTGAGATCAAAAACAATTCTGAAGAAGAAAAAAAACTACACCACCTCGCATTGCAAAAGGAGCAGCTACAACAGTAGCAACAGCAACGAGAATAATAAAAATAACAATAGCAATAATAACAAACAGCAACAACAACAAAAACCAATAACTATACATCCATGAAGGAACTGGCAGACGGTAGTTATTACAGAGCTTCTTCCCTGTTCCTGCCTTTTACTCCAATTTGTTGGTGATCTAGGCTTGTGGACAAGGCTATCCTGCTCTCATATAATTGTTGGAACTGATTCTGTTCTGTTCTTCACAATTTGCCTTTTACAGAGTGATTGAGGCGGGATGGCTGTGCTTGTAACAAAGATGCCAATCTCGTACACCTATTGCAATGGAGACTCCTTGAAGTCTGGCTTGGATAGTTGATCATTTCCGATAAACTCCAAATGAATCAGGAAGCTAACTGACCAAATGATTTTTCATGTCAGTATTTGGAGTTCAGATGTCCATCCCAGACACAAATGAGTTGGTCTAAATATATAAGCGGATATATCCTTTTCATTCTGATAGACGGAAGAAGACAGACAGTTAGAGTTAATTTCACTTTTTAAACAATATATATCTGTACAGACAACGAACAGCGTGAAGCGAATAGATTTCGTTTCTCCCACTATTTTTCTTCACAGAGCAAGTTTCTCCTTGCCCCTCCCGCAAATAGTTAATGAGCATCTGTCCGACACTGGTTGTTTCATGCGGATTCAAAGCTACAGCCAGGTGATGACATTAAAATGAAAAAAAGTCACAGTTGCAGACATCAGGCCAATACTAGAGAGACAGATTGAAGAGGCAGTCATTTTGCTGACAACTTTGATCAAGCACTGAACTAACCCTTTTTTTCAGTCACTGCGTTTTGCTGCAGGCAAAGAATAAGCTACGAAATTCTTGACGATATTTGAAACTCATCCGGTAATAGAAACAGATGTTGATGCTGGAGTTAACGGACTGCAAAGAGTAACAGAATGAGTAGATTGTGAAAAATACATTGGCGTACGTGCCTCTTGAGTTTAGTTCCGGCACTGCAAATGTTGCGAGATTGCACGTGACCCCTGGTGTGTAACAGCCAATCAGAACAACGGCAATGACAGCCACCATGGACATGGTTTGTTTGTCTCTTCTGGAGGTCACGTTACGCTGTTTGTCGCTTCCCACAGACTCCGATCTCCACTGAGCTTGTTGTTTGAGTTTCACCACCAGAATTACTGTGAATAGAACGACAGCTATCAAGGAGATCAGAGCTGAAATAGCACTGATAAAAAAGGAGACACCCTCAAACTGCGGCCGGTTCTTTCTATATAGCACACCCAAAAGGGTTTGATTTCTTTCTGGATAAAATTTCCAGCTTATGTAAATACTAATGTATTCTGGCACTAGGGATAACGTATTAAAGAGAAATATACAGAGGATGACAATGACAGTTCTCCGTGGTGTTACGAGTTGTTTGACTTTGAGTGGGAACAGAATACAGAAACATCTCTCTGCTGTGACAAAGGCGGTGATCCATCCCGTGGTACGGACAAAGTAAGAATGCGGTATGCTGCCGGTGAAAGGTTGGATTTCTCTGGGCACAATATAGAGAGGAGCATTAGCAACCAGAGGATTCATACACAGCCCATACCATTCCAATGTTAATAAACAGCATAGGTCAGATATGGCCAGGGCAAAAAAGCTGATACTGACAGTGACGACGAAGCCTTGTCGAAGGAAAATGATGGCATTGATAATGTTGGCCACTATCCCAAACAGTCCCACAATGCTGCTGATGATTGCACCGTTGACAATTTGAAATGTCTGCCTTTGGTTGTCTGTCAGTAAATCTGTCTCTTGTGTTGGTTTCCCCCACTGTTCAGGAGTAGCCAAACTGCTGGAGAAATAGCTGGATGACGTCATCTCTGGTTTCTAATCTATTAAACCGTTATAAAAATGTCACAATACCTTTAGCGATGTTAGCCCGTCAATGGTTGTTAAAAAGAGATATGATACTGTAACTCGATCACACGGAGTTGAAATGTCTTGGGGTATTTCGATATGTTCTCAGTTGAGGCTAATATTAGATTCTTTCTCACATAAATTTGAGCTTTCATGCTCAAATGACTCTTGATTCGATTACAACGCTTGCTTGCCATATCCTCAAAGTCTCTATAATATCAAAAAATTACAAATGTAAAAGTAACAAGACACGTCTTGGGTGGGATACGTGGATGAATAAGTCATTTTTGCTTCAAGAGAGTCAGTATTTTAATTATCTCTCATCGATATTTCTGGCTTATTTCGTGTTATTTTGATGATTTAATATTTGCAGCTTAACAGCTCGGCTGGCTTCTTATGGCACATCTTGCAGCCATAGCTAGCTGTCCGTCAGAAATGGCCACTGTGAAAATCCTTGTCATCCGGTTTACGTGAGGCGAGGCGAAAGTCAAGAAAAAATATATTGTTTAAATCCTGGAGTAGCTTTCATGCTCTCTGTATATTCATCGTTGTCCACTGCCATATTTCAATCTACATAAGATCAGACAGTTGAACTGAAATATGTCAATGTGTCAGCTGGTGACTGCAGCCTGTCTAATACAGAATAGCACAACAAGTCTACAGACTTTCAACAGAATTTTGCTAACGTCTGCAGGCTCTGATAGACGTGTGTCTTCTCTCTTCTGTCTGCGATTTTTATCTTTTGTAGTTAAATTTAAATCTGAAGATCCAGTCGACTGCTTGCTTGTTAAATCACAACCTTTGTTAAATCTGTATGAAACATAAAGATGGTCACGTTCTAACTATTTAGTTTCCTTTGTTCTTCCTTCCATATTTTGTCCCCCCCCCCACCCCCGACCCCCCTCTTTCTTCAGTTTTCAGTCTTTGCCACTTTTCTATCAAACTCAGTCAAAATTGTTAAACTTCGCCAAGTAGTTTTTTAAAGGACATAGGCATTGAACTGCCATATAATCACAGATAGTTAAAGACAGGAGATTCTATGATTTTCTTTACTGAACAATTATTCAAAGACGTAAAACAATTTAAAATAGCCGATAAAAGAAACAAATAATCAAATGCAAATTGATGCTTAGAACAAGTAATTCTCCTGTCCTTGCCATTTTGGATCACGACAGAGATAATTGGCCTGTTGTTAAGGTTGTGAAATTGAAAAGCAGTTTACTGAGACAATTCAGAGGTAAAGAAATCACATGATTGATTTTGTTGCTGCCGTGTCTATACTTTTATATCTTTGAACATGAACTGGGTACCAAAACCATGGCGGCCTATAATTTAACGGAGTGTCTATCTGGCCCTAGTATTGCAATGAAGAAGCAAAGGCAAATAAAAAAGAGTTGTACCACAAGCTAAAGGCGAAACAATTTTGTATTGGCTCGCACATGGGAGCGTCTGTTCGCAGTTTTTTTTTTTTTTTTGAGGGGGGGGAGAAGGGGCATAACTCCCCCCCCCCCTCCCGATACGTTACATAACTAACTGGATACAATAACCTTCTTACGTACGGACTGAGTGAAAGAGGCGCATCAATAGGCCCAAATAGACTCTAGGTCTAGCTGGGCCAGATGGCTCAAATAGACGGCGACGTAAGTTAAAGGAATTTATTATTATTTCACCTATCTAAGCTACTTCCGTTTACCAGGAACAAGAGGTGTAGCATAGCCATTGCATAGAAGGAAAAACATTTCATCACTTTTTCTTTCGTGTTTTGGTCATGTGCAGCAAAGAACTATATGACGTCATCACAATGTGAAAGTTTCCGAATATTCCGTTACTCAAATTTCGAAAAACATGAGAAAAAAAGTGTCTTTTTTTTTTTTTTTCGTCTTTACAATGCTTGTCTTATACCTGTTGTACTAATCAAGGGAAATTATTTTTCTGGCGATCAAAATGGCTCAATAAAGCAAAATTTCTTATTTAAGTAATTGTACATGCTTCTCAAGACCAGTCATTTGTCTTGTAGAAACGAGGCTCTTGGTTTGGTTTAATGATCGACACTTACACTCTTTCCTAAAAGATAAAGTCATCAGAGATTACTTGCCCTCAAATCATATTCATTATGTGGAAACGTTATTTCAGAACCCATACAATAATTCAATATGAATGTAATTATACTCATTAACTTCAGGTTCTAAGCTACCAAATTAATGTTGCCTGTGATGTGAACCATGCACTGCATTAACCCAGTAATTTCCTAGCATTATTTTGCTTTGGAAGACAGTTAAATACTTTGTTTCGGTTTAAATCTACAAAGGTTATGTCAGTCATGTCATTACTAACCTATGCCATTGAAAGCACTCTTTCTCTCTCTCTCTCTCTCTCTCTCTCTCTCTCTCTCTTTCTCTCTC
>JBCAUA010078962.1:0-10812 GCA_038406235.1 Peronia verruculata | reverse complement strand
GGAAATTTAAGATCAAAATCTGGTTTCATTCACAATTGACTAATTGTGGCTCTCACAGAGGAGGAAAATATGTAGATGTCTAAGTTTGAAGTAGTTGAATGTGAAATTGCAGAAGTAGAAAAATGTGAACTTACACCACTAAGCGATCCCATCTGCAGCACCCTCGACAACATATTAACCAGCAGTAACACCAGGCCCCAACATATCATGGCAGAAAGCTCTTCAGCGATCACTTCCATCGTTATTTTACTCAATCTAGACACAACCCATAGCACAAATAAGATAGAACAAGAACAATCACAGACACTGAATACACAGACAGCACATCACAGACAAGGCTTTCCAACCTGGGAAACAATTCAACAGCATAAACGAGACATTCAGCACATGCATGTATTTCACATGCAACCATTAGGAAGAACACAATAACCTTATTACACAGCAGTGAATTGTTATAAGAAATTTTTATCATGGAATTTTATTTTTTTTTTACTTAAAACACTTTCTAGAAAATCACTGCATTCCCGTCATAAAAACCAGATATTTTTTAACTTAATGCGAAAAAAAAAAAGTTTTAAGTCTTTTTTTTTTTTTTTCACTGAACTCGGTTATACAAAATATTTTTCTAAATACTTTCTTATATCCGACTTTTAGATATAAGAAAACTCGGATATAAGAAACAAAAAAATTCTCCCCCCTCGAGTTTCTTATAACCGGCGTATACTGTAAATAAAACTATAGGTCTAAATGTTACTGGAATTGAAATTGGAAGAATTGTTAACATATGTGATATTGTGAGTAAATACATTTATCCTGGACTACCTTCACTTTTAATTCATTTATGTTTGCTATAGTATGAGTTTATACAAGCACTTTTTTTTTCTTCCATTATTGCATGGTACTTCAGGATAGTTATCATGCTAGGTTCTTAAAACTGAGTCAAGAAGGAGACAGAAAACTGAGCGCATCACATATTGACACAAGAACCGATGTGTAATATTTTGTTCTTTTAACACATCATGTGAATATTTCTGAGCAGAGCTCAATAGAACTTGGCAGTGCAACTGTTTAAAAGGAAGACCAAAGTCTTATCTTGATCAAGTTACTAATAAAGAGTGCTCATAAAACAATGATAAATTTGTGACTCTGATTGAAAATCAGCCAGACCCATTAAACACTGTTACAAAGGATAATGGAGAAATACACATACAAAGGGAAAGGCTTGGATTTGCCCCTGTTAAATCTAACAATGCCAAATAATGCCGGTCTATAGAACTGCCCAACATTAAAGATGAAAGAAAATTATTTTCTTGTGGTTTTATGTTTTGTTTGTTCAGGAATCCGAGGAGCTGATCATCAGCTGCTGAAGACAAATATATTGGATGGTGTGAACAAGTTTTCTGAGAGCTCACCAACCTATCTGACTGATGTCCGATTGGTGATTTACAATCAAGGAACACTGGATCAGATGATGGGACAGGATAGACACTTTTTTCATCATCCTGAAAACTGGCACACAGGTTTACATTAACTGGCATCATAGCATAATGAAGTCATAAACTATGACATATTTTCACTTCGTATAATTCTCCAAACCTGAAACTTGTTGTTTTTTTATGCAATTATTTTGTCACAATAAACTAGGCTACAGATATCTTGTGAGGAAGACACACAAGCTCATAACATAGTAACGCTTTTCATTATGGAATCCTTCTAATTTGTGATGGGCAAGAAATTTGACAATAAATTGCTGGTACTATCTTATTATTTTTGTACGCTGTAGCTTAAAAAAGATTAAAAGATCATAGATAAGGAGTGAGAGTGTAAGTCGGTTAAAATGGATTCAGTGATTGAGCAACAGTTAACTATGCTTAAATTGATGTCTTTGGGAGTGTGGAAAAAATGACACCTTGGACATTACACCTTGTAATAAAAAAAAACCTCAACTGAACTGAGCATCACCTCAAGCAACTTCAGTTCAAATGTAGTTGACCATATATGAATAAATTTCATGATCAAGTTTAATTTAACATAATACATTCAATGACACAAGCACAAAGCACCATAAATTCCATTCCCATCCAACTCAAACTAAAGACACTATTCAAGATTGTCCACATGCAAAAGATTATTAGAATCAAACTAAAGACACCATTCAAAATTGTCCTCTTGCAAGATATTATGAGAAAAGCTTGTGTTGTTCAAGACCAGATGAAGAAGGCAAAGTCAAGAAACGCTGAAAAAAATAAGAATGATTGTCCCATCAATGTTGCAATCATGGTCAACAGAGTGACATCCCGCTTTGTGAATTCTGTACTACCAATCTATAACATCTTGCTAAGTACTGATTGCACTCCATCAGGAGCTTGACACTATCAGTACATACAGCTTACACAGCTGTGCATTTTTGTCAAATTGTAGGGCTGATGACTACAGGAGAACGAAGAAGCACCGAGACATGAGGTTTTCATAAAAAATGTTTCAAAAATATGTAGATCATCACAGTGTGAAAAACTCTTTCCTATTTTATCTGAGATATTCCCAACTGTAAAAGTTGTAGGAATTCCATTGGCGTTAGCACACAATTTTGTATCCTGATTCGTTTTGATTAGTTTTGAAAAGATATGTGTCTGTGAAGCATTGCATATTAATTTCCATTTAACTTACTGAAGACTGAGTTGGATACACTGAAGACTTGCATTTTCAGAGGAGTTTAAAAAAAAGTTAATACAATCACTTTCATAGTCCCACATGAACCATTGTAACATATACAGCAGTACGAGATCAACACATTCTGATACTGAAAACAGAAATGGATTGTGTCTCATTGTTGTTTTTTAATGATTTTTTAAAGATGAAGAAAATTTTGGGTTTCCCGAGAATTGTGGGAAAATGTTGGAAAATGTAGATCTAGCTGAGATGTCCAAAAATCAGACAGTGACGTTATTTACATCTCTGCCTGCTGTGCTGAAGAAGTTTCTCTAGATGTAGAAGCACTAGATATAGACAAAGAAGATGCTCATGCTTTGCTTTTACACTTATTAGTACTACACCTGTTATCATAATGTTTTCCTTCCCTACTAAACTTTTACTTTGAAGTGACTTTCCTTCATCTTCAAAATCTCAAAAGGTTACTGACCGATTTCTGCCAAATTAGGTATGAAACAAAACAAATGGTGACTGTACGGTAAGAGATGGTTTCTGGGGCATTTGCAGGAAAAGGGTTGGTGTGAAAAAATTATAAAATTGATCCCACAAGGGTTGTGGGAAACGTCTCAATTAACCACAAGACCGTCCTGCATATGTTGCGGGAAACTTTCTCAGTGAGTCAATATTTATGCTGTTAATTTATCAGTTTAGTTATTGTATGAGCATATTTCACGGACTGATTCATTTTTTCAAAATTTGATATGAAAGGAAAGAAAACAAAAAGACATTTACTTGAAACTGATCATTATGGCAGTTCTGCACTGCAAAAACAAAACAAAACAAAAAAAAAAGTAAAGAGAAATGCATAGCTGGAGATAATCCTCCTGGTGGTCTTTTTATTTATCTCTCGTTTGTGCATATAATAACTAAAATTATAAAAAAAGATAAATAAATAACAATGATAAAAATAAATTTGACAACTCAGTATTATTGAAAATAATAATACATGTAAAACATATACACACACAAAAAAAAAAAACAACAACAACGAATAAATGAAATACTAATCAGCCTCATAAAACACTAGGAAGTAGAAAAGATCCTAACCACTCACTTGGCACCAACATTTCTGAATATGCCTACTGTAGATTCACTGTTAAATACTTGATACAAGCTCTGTGGTCATCATGTCTGATTTCAGAAAGGAAAAAAAGCATGTCCAACAACAGTATGACAACAAAAAGGGTTAACACACATTTTGCAGCCCGAGGAATGCATCAGTGAAAATGAGGGAGAGATATTTACAATATGACATTCCATTTTTTTTCCACAATTTTTGGTGAAAACTGCATGTTTGAACGTTTCCTGGTTTTCTTGTAATCATCAGTATGAGACTAATTTACTGAATTCAATGCGGAGTAGAATAGTTTCTGCCTGTCACTGTGTACCCATGAGTGACCTCATTGTGCTTTATATGGAAGGAACTGCAAGAGAGGAATTTGTATCATAAACTCCTCTTTAAACTTGGATACATAGTGAACCAGCATGGCAGTCGGGATAGATTCCAGCAGAAATATTCTGTTTAGCAATCCACTAAAATCTCAGTGTCAAAGTCGATGAATGAGTGAATGATGATGTAAAAACAATACCTCGTCTTGTCGTTAGCATAGTTTATTTAATGTCTTTATCTCATGCACTTCAACCTAAATTAACACCACAGATCTGAATCTAGTTTATTCTAAAGACAAAAACTAAAAAGATTCTACAGTAATACCAAATCATAGCTTTTGTTTTCTTTTCTATTTATGATCAAGATGGATTAAATATCCTAACTGGCAGTACTTGCCACTAATGGTAGTTTTACAGTTTATGAAACACACATCTGCATGATTAACATAACATCTATTTCCAGTCACTTTTACAGATACATTTTTTTTTCCCTTACTGTTTTGTAGTAGCACTCGAGGCAATGATTTGACCACAATCTATGGATTATTGCATTATATCTTGAGAGCCACAGAGACTTGTTTGAAAATTCTGAGTTTTTGTTTGTTTGTTGTTTTTTTTTTATATAAAGGTGCAGTGAACCTGAACAAGAAATTTGGCTCAGTGAACTTCTCAGTCAAGATAGCTGATATTACAAATGAAACATCCGATGCCATTGTCTGCAGCATTAAAGATTCAATGGTTTTGTCAAACTCTGGTAAGTTGGATACCAATTTCTTATCATTTATTGGTTCAAATGGATAAAAATTTGACACATCTTTATATGACTGGAAGCTGTAAAGTTCTGCCGCTGAAAGGTTTATTAGGTCTAAAGCAATCAATTGAACCTGATAGAAGAATTTCTTGCACAGTTCACTGTCTTGAAATCCTTAAACAGTTTACTACCTAGCACATGTGATCAATAATGTGAAAATGAAATGAATAGCTTAATTGAGTAAGAAAAGAAAATCAAAGCATCATTGATTGATATTTTGTTGTTATTTTGTTATTAGACTGATATGCACTCGTGGACATTGATGCATGAATGATGTTGCCCATATAATGCTGATATGGATGTGGGCATTATTAAAAGGCTGATCTACAGTGTGAAGGAGGACATTGGCTTGTGTACAAAGAAAGGGATGATGATTATGTAAAAAGTAATGAAATGCTTTATTCTAAATTTTCACATCTCATCAGATAATGTGAGAATCATGCATGCAGTTGATATGATCACTTAGGAGATAGAACTGCTCAGTCATGCCTTATAAAGAACTTTGTAATGTAGCATGTAGATGATTTTATTTTGCTTGTAAACATATTTCCAAAACTACATGTATTATCTTTGACCTGATCCTTCTACCCATAATTGGCACTGCTATGCGTGTATCTCTATAAGGGGGCTTACTGGTGAACAATAATCACTTTGGGCATAAAAAGCCTGTTTTTATTTTATCTTTTAAAGATGCTTTGGTCATTCTACTATTGAAAAATGTACCGTTTATGTTTAAAAAAAAAAAAATCTGTAAGTGGCTAAAATATGGTCTGAAAGTACCCTAAAACCTTCCAAGATTTTCAGCTTCCATTTTTTTTTTTTCAAAATGATTTTTTTCTGATGAATGTGACCTTATTTTGTTTAAATTTTCCTCATTGTTGCAATTACATCCTTGAAATTTGTCACACTTCATCTCCATTCATATCTGGGGACAGCTAGCTACTTTTTGTTTTTGATATTTGGAGAATTATTTTTTTAATGATAGTCCTTCGTCAAAATTTTCAGTTGCTTAAATATGAGCCAACTTTGAAAGGCCCTATAGGGTTAGTTTATTGTTAAGTCAAATTCTTGGTTAGCCATCTGAGTACATCATCTGAGTACTATGTAACAGAAAAAGAAACAAAAATTGGGTCATCTACTTAGGAAATGTTTGAGAAAATAAAATTACATGTATATTTTTATGTGAAATCCAAGACGGCCACATTATTCATGGGAGCCAGGCATTGTCTAGAATGTTTTCTCATGTGAATCATCATTTTGTTAACTTGTTTTGCATTATAGCCACATTAGTTGCTTCATTTGACCAGTGATTTTCTGCTTTCGAGTCCCCTTAAATTTCAAGAGACATTATTAGATCAAATATTTTCAGGTCAAAGCTATGTTTTGATTGTATTTGTTGACATTCTGTCTCTTTGTTCACAATGGTACTTCATGTCAGTATCACATGCATTTATCTAAAGGGAATTTCTCGGTAAAATGAAACGTGTATGCAATAAATTCTCAAAATATTTTCTCAGGAATACTCCAAAAGATTATTAATGGTGTTGTGATGAAAATCTTGTCATCATTATAATACTAAACTAGGATTGTTTATGTACTGAGAAGAATAGATTGCAATGTTCATACAAATTATTATGATATTCTTGGCAGGTGCTGTATGCCAGTGTCTGCTGAGGAAATGTGGTTCAAAACTCCAAGATGAATGTAAAGCCCATTGTAAGTCCTGAAAATAGAATTAATGTTCAACAATGGCTTTACTGTTTTATACACTAGTTCATTATATACACATTTCTCAATACTAAGTTAATTCATTTAAATGGTCAATCACTTACATCTCTTGTGAAATACAGAGCTGTTGAACTGACATTCATTGCAATTCATAGGAAGAACTTTTGTTTTTGTCATAAGTGACTCTGATCAAAGCGACATTTGAAAATGTTAAATTAAGAAATTAACTGTAATTGTGAGATAGTGAAATAGTGTGTTGTGATATCTCAATGTTAGACTAAATTTGAGTGACATAATTTTTTTTGCACTGATCTATGAAAATTCTGTTTTACCATGTTGCTGAATATATAAACTGTATAAATCAACTTCTTAAAGAACTATAAACATTTTGAAGTGTTCTTGAAACACCAAGTCACCCTTCTGAGCATGCTGAGATAAATATAGCAAATAATATTAAGAAAAACTCCTTTTGCTGTGGATATGCAAGAACTCTTCATCTTCACATACCCTTTGACCTGCTGATGTCATATGGGTGAATTTTGAAGATAAGGCTGCCAATCTCCTCTGTTCCTCCAGTGCTATCTGGGATGCAGCAAATCTCCATGCTGACAATTCTCAGATTTGTGTCCCAATCTAATCTTTGTCTTTGTCATCAGTGGCTGTCCTTGATTTTGTTTCTGCAAGGTTTGACTGTAAGAGCATATGCAAAATGCAGGAATATTGGAAATTGCATTTTAATAAGATTTTCTGCCATTTTTTTTTTTTTTTTCACCAGTCTGCTATCATTTTTAATAAGATTCAATCATGAGATTACTTGAAACTGTTTAAAACATTTTGTTTGCTGTACATGAGAAGGGAATAATAAATAATCTAGAGGATAATCTTTGAAGACTGTTTATTAAAGTTCTAGATCTAAATACTTTAAAATAATTAATCTCAAGACATTGTAAGTAACTAACATGTTTGTTTACAATAAAACTGGCAGATGAAGGCCCAGCTGCCTCGACATAGCCTGAGTCTCAACAGATTGCCTCTCTATTAAATGAAGCCATAAGATATAATACTATTGGCATGGTGGAGAGAGCGAGCTGTAGAAACTTATGAATGAATTTTTATTGGAGATAGCTTCAACACTGACAAGAACTCAGCTGATGGAGATGATTCAGCCAGCATCTATATTCAAATCAGTGATATATGATCAAAGACACTTGAATCTGGATCCACAATTTCTGCTAGGAGATAATATTGCATGAGACCAATGGAGATGTAGTGCATGTTATGTCTCAGTGCTTTTGATATTCTAGATCTAGTTGACACCATTTATTTGATGTATACAATCTATCTAGATTTAAATTCAATTTTTAACTTGCAAGGGCGAAGCTAAATTTGCTTCCATACATAGGCCTAGAGCAAATTACATAATATTGTGAAATCCTTAAAAACTATTTTTACAAAGAATTTGTCATTTCATGTGTATGTTGCTCATTTGTAATAGCTGTTCTGGCTTGCTATGACTTGAATAATGTGATGCTTGTGTAAAGATTTGTGTCAAAATGTTTTAAAAAAAAAAAGTGGAAACTTCATTGTGGTTTTTCTCATTTTCATAGTATTTTGGTTCCCAGTCATTAAGTTGCAATATCTCAGCATCTAATTGAGATATTTACAAATTTCAAGGTGCATTTTGTTCAGAACTATATATGGTTTCAGAATCACCTAACATATGAAAAAGATCCAAATTTTCAAAATGTGCCTAGTTTATTCTGATCACCTCACATACTTTAACATCTGTCTTGCAGCCAATCAAAATGAGATGTATGTCGATTTTTCACCATATGGGGTTTTTGATATCATGTGAAAGCTTATTTCATACCCTTTCAGGTGGTAAAAAAAAAAAGTTTTGAGCTAGCTTTATTCTAGCCAGAGATATTGCAGTTTAAAGAGGCAAGGGTGGACCTTCCATTAATGACCGAAATTCCGAGAAAATCGAGTTTAAATGAATGGTTGAAGGCATAAATCTACATAGCTCACCTCACAAAAGCCCGATTTTAATGAAGAAATATTTAGCAAAAAGAGATTAGACCAATATTGTCTTGTTCAGAAATGAATGTACTTTCGATTTCTGCAATAAACAAATATTTGATATCTCACTTCCCTCATCACATTCAAAGCCCGATTTCTCCGTTCTAGCCCAGCGACTTACGTCTCATTTTGGCTGGCCACGAGGCATATTTTCTACTATGGTAGTAATGAACTGGTTATTATATGAAAAAAGGCTAAGATTAGATGAAATTTTTCTGTCTTTCTAATTGTTTTCAGATTGTTTCCTTTGCATTTTATCTGTTTTCAAGAATGTTTTTGATTACATGTTTGTTATTTTCTGCTGTTTCTTTACTAAACTTTTATTTCATTATTGTCTGTGTACATGCATGACCATATTTCTATCCCTTTATCAGTTCATAGAATGGCTCAAGATGGGATTGTGAAAACCTCAGCACCAAATCTGAAATGTCAAAACATCCTCTTTGTCAGCACAGACCGGTTCAGTCAGAAATGGGATGAGGGGACTCTAGCTGTGTTGACTGAAGCTGAAGGAGAGGAGATGAAATCTATTGCTCTTCCAGCTCTAGGAAGTGGTCAGTTTTGTATATCTTGTATGGAGGGCCTGATTTAGATATTTCACAACAACTAGATATATTTCATGGCTGTCTATCAGACTGTCACGAGTTCTCAGTGTTGAGTAGATGTAGTCATGACTTATAAGTTGCAATCAGGTGGTGGATGTGGACGAGACTCACACAATAGTGGAGAAATGAAAACAAGAGTCCTCCAAGTCGAATAATAACACAGAATTAATCCAGGTGATCGGCTATATTACATAGTATATACAATAAAGTACAGACGCAGAACGCGCATAGGCAGCTACTATCTAACGCTGGTACACTTGTACTCTAGACACCCCTTTCTCTCACTGACTGGGCTCCGTATTAATACACACATCAGCCATCGATAAGCTTCCTTCTAGGGCTTTCTTGGCATGACTGGTGTGTCACGTGCTATAGCACACACGCATGTAAGGTCAGGCTGGGAACACACTGGAATGTACTCAATCTCTCCAGACCCCATGCTATAAATAGCTACATGAATATGCATATGACCTCTCGTATGTGCACCGCACAACATGATTCGTTACACAGACCTCAACGCAAATTTACAAAAATTTATCCCCCCAGTACAATTTTTTTCCTTTTTTTCACCCAGCATGTTCTGTGTATTAAGTCATTAGTTTGCTGAATCTGCAGGTTTCTAGTAAATCCCTTTTGAGTTCTATATATGATTTTGCTGCTGCTGATTGTGAACTGAATGTGAAATGTCACGCTTGATGTTTGTAATTCAGATATTAGCTATAGGTAGCATCATGTCAGTATCAACATCATTTGCTGTGAAATACAATTACCATTAAAATTCTGAGCAGACTATAGATTTTAAGTAAATAAATGGTGCTGGAATTTATATTTGCAGTTAGAAGCATTATTCATACTATAACATTCTGGCTAAATGTTTTTGTGCTAAAGTACCTCAAGATGAGATAAAATAGGATAAGATAAAATTAACTTTATTTGTCCTGAAGAGGACGTTTCATTGACATTTGATGAGTACAAAATATATGTATGATAAAAATTTATTGCTAGAATATGAGACATACTTTTTTCATTTCCACTACTTGATATTGCAAGGGAAGCTGCTTCAAGGTTGTTTCGTGTGAATATTTCTGAGCAGAAATCAGTGAAACTTCGCAGTACAATTGATTGCTAAAAAGGATTTGAATGTATCAGGATCAAGTGATTAACAGAGAGTGTTCATAATACAAATGATAAATTTGCCAATACATACATGTCTCATGGCCAGTTGAAATGAGACATAAGTCACTGGGCTAGAATCGAGAAATTGGACTTTAAATATGATGAGGGGAATGACCACTGACATTTTTTTTTCTAGCAGAAATCGAAAGTGAATTGATTTCTGAACAAGACAGTATTGGTCTTGCCCTCGATTTATAAACATTACTTCATTAAAATTGGGTTTTTGTGATGCAGACATATTTCTGGGGGGGGGGGGGGGGGGGGGGGGGGGGGGGGGGGGGGGGGGGGGGGGGGGGGGGGGGGGGGGGGGGGGGG
>JBCAUA010078951.1:0-10812 GCA_038406235.1 Peronia verruculata | reverse complement strand
ACCGAGTGATTGACAAGAGCAATTATAAACTTTACAAAAACATCTTCTGTTACATTTGTAACATAGTGAGTACAAACATTAAACATATTATTTCAATTTTCTTTATCACAAGTTCGGTCGAACTCATCTTCTCATGATCCACCATGACATTATTGTATCAGCCATGCTTACCATATGAGATGGGACACGATGAAATCAGGCTCTCGTTCAATTTTGAGCATATGGAGTTACTGGTACCACTGTAAAGATTATTCATTTCCCTTTGTGTGTGTGAAAGAAGAATCGTTTTACCTTCAGTAGAAGTCGAGCTATTAGCAGTTGCTGACCTGTTGCTGCAGAAGAATTTACTGAGAAAATGGCCAATCACTTTCGTTAATCCTTAATAATCTTTGTTAGCTTGTGACGCTAAAATGCAATATTTGGGCTTTTACTCAATCTAGGAGAGCAAATCTAACTCTGAAATGCATTATTACAGTAATATAAAAGGGTTCTGAGAAGAAAAGAAGTGGGTTAAAAATTCGTCCACTCTTGAAAAACACATGATTTCTCGGTTTGACGAGCGCCTGATTTCATCGTATCCAATCTCATATGATATTCAAGGAAGAGTTCAAGACAGAGAATGAGTGAAGAATAGAAAACAAGTGAGAAGACTCACAGACCTACAAAGCCGTTAACCAATAGATATTGCAAATAGGCCATACTCATCACATATCAAGAGAGTCGTCCTCAAAAGAGCATTGACAGAGCAGTGGGGTAGAACAGCCGAATTAAACATTTGCTACTACGATATAAAGGCTGAAGGCTCCATTTGTCTGCTCAGATAAGGACAGACCAGAGATAAATATGTACTAGATCAAATCACAGTTATGCTTATACGTCGAAGTCGTGTGTACCAGGCAGTCCGTTGGAATCCATTGCTGACACTCTGACAGGTTAGACTGTGCCTTAGGGACTAGCATCTGAACCCACGACCAAAAGAAGCAAACATTGGCCATTAAATTTTATCTCTATTCTGAATGAGTCTCGGGTCCAGCTAAATTCAAAGTGACATCACTGCCATTTTTAAAACAAATTCAAATGAGAAGCGACACGATGAAATCAGGCGCTCGTCAAACTAACCCGACCGGAAAAATCACGTGTTTTTCAACAGCGAATGAATTTCTAATGCATTTTTGCCTTCAACAAACCCTTCTATACCAATCTAAAAATGTATTTCAGAGTTCGGTTAACTGAAATAGATCGAATATAAGCCCAAAAATTGGAATTTTGTGGCATGGTCTTAATAAGATAAAGAAGGATTTACAAAAGTGATTGGCGCGGCCATTTTCTCAATAACTTCAGCTGCAGCAACAGGTCACCCCCATCGTCATTAATTACCAATATCTCAACTTCTACTTGAGATAGAACACTTTTTTTTTCACACACAGATAGGGAAATGAATAATCTTCACAGTGATATCAATAACTCCATATCCTCAAAATTTGACACCTGATATCGTCTTCTCGCATCTCATTTTTTAAAATAAAAATACAAATGAAAAAGGTACAACCCCCCAGCATTGTTATCAAATTTAAATGTCAGTTTATTCCGCGTCTGTATTATGTTCTTTCCAAACAGGGCCACTACCCAAACGGCACCACTGGATGTTTTCCAACATACTCAGGAACAAGACCACACAAATTTGCGTCAAACTTCCGTGCCCTGGGCAAGAACTTCACAGATCTGGCTTCTACATGGAGAAAGATGGTATTTCATCCCCTCAATGATAGCGGAATCGACTCGCAACTGTCATCACCAAATGTAAACATTTGTGAGGCTCTGAGAATACCAGTCATTGGTGAAACTATGCAAAATTTACTAAAAATGGATCATTTAAAATGTCCATCTCTGTAATAAGTTGTTAGAATCTCTTCGGTTCAACCAAGAAGTTGATACTTTTATACTTGAGAGCGGACTTATGACGTCGCCTTAATAAAACACCCTGTGTCTTGTGTGCTAACACTGGACGCCACGGCCGTGGAGGCATTGCTGTTTTGATATGTTTGGTATCCTTTACTACGCACGGAGTTGGTCACTGTTCTGAACTAGTGAATCTTTTCTTATAAACAAACGGATTCACTTTTTTTTTTAATTGAGAACTACAGCAAGGACAGAATACAACAGACTTGCAATCATGAGATAATGATAGTGTGAATTTCTTTCATTCATGAAATCATGAACACCTGAATGGCATTAAATAGGTGTCTTTCTCTCATGGGCATGACTCCACACTCAGCATGTGTGACATCATCAGCTGGCTCTCCAGTTTACATAGTATAAGCTCCTTGGCATCACATCAGAAAGTGTAAGAAATATTAAGCAGTCAGTTTCATTAATTATAGTTGTGATAAAGCTTCAAATTGTAAGCCATTAGTTTGAATGCATTCTTGACAAAGTGAAAAGAACACTGTGTTAACTGTATAGTAACTTTAGAACACCCTGTTTATAGAAGGAAATGTACAGTTACCATACAAAGGCTTCTTAGATGAGATGTAAATGTTTTGCTTCCAATGTAAATTACATGACATTAGTCCATGACACAAAGTTTACCTTCCATTGTGATTGTTGTGCAGGAATAAATCAGTAAATAGAATAAGCCCAGAAAAAAAAAAAAGAAAGAAAGAAAGCTGTGCTGTGCCCTTACACATATAAGTTGATCAGATTGTTCACCTAGGACAGTTTGAATGAAGACTGAAGTCTCAAATATAAATGCTACAAGTTTGGCTTTCCAAAGGTCTTACATAAACATATATGTAATTCATTAGCTTGTTCACAGTAAGTATGTACTATCTATGCTTGATCCATACATAAAAGCAATCCTTGACTTTTATTACACCAGATCTGCTCATTTTTGTAATTCTATCCATCATATTGGGATACGCTGTGGATGAAACTGTCATAGATGGTGTAACAGTAAGTATGACCTACAGTGTTAGATGGTGTCACAGTGAGTAGAAACTGCAATTATGGATGGTTTCACAGTATTATAAAGCACTCTAAATAAGTATAAAATATTGCTATAGGTCAGTGAAATAGTCAACATAAAGCAATGTCATAAATGGTGTAACAATATATATAAATTGCTGTCACAGATGGTATGACAGTATTTGTTAAATACTATAGTATCTGAGATGTAACACGATGAAATCAGGCTCTTGTCAAAGTTTGAGCATATGGAGTTTTAGTATCACTGTGAAGATTATTTATTTCCCTTTCAGTGCATGAAAAAATAATATTTCTATCTTAAGTAGAAATTGAGATATTGGCAAATAAAGAGGATGGGAGTGACCTGTTGCTGCACCTTAATTTATCGAGAAAATGGCCAATCACTTTTGTAAATTAATCCTTGTTAGGCCATGCTACCAAATTACAATTTTAAGGATTTTATTCGATCTATTTCAGTAAATTGAATGCTGAAATGCATTTTTAAATTGATATAGAAGGGTTTGGTGAAGAAAAAGAAAATGCCTTAAAAATTTGTTCACTGTTGAAAACCATGTGATTCCTCCTTTCGGCTCAGTTTGACAAGCGCCTGATTTCATTGTGTCACATCTCATATATGATGTCATACTTAGAGTAAAATATTGTTTTAGTAGGTTTCACACCTAAGTATAAAATACTGTCGTAGATTTATTATAGTAGGTGTATAATGCTAGCAAATTTGTGTCATACAAGCATAATTGTATAATAAATAAATCACTGCTAGTGATAGTAGCATAGTAGGTACAAAATAAAAAAAGGTGATGTCAAGTATAAAATATTGTTATAGTGGGTGTCACATGAGGTATAGAATATTGACATAAATCCTGTCATAGTATGTATAATTTGTTGTGATAATAATGTATATCTAATTGTTAATTACTATTGCTTTAGGCATCAAAATAGATATAAAATACTTTCATTGGTGGTATCACAGTAGATGAAATATTGTTATAATAGGTGTTACCCAAGTATAAAAAACTGTCATTAGATGGTATCATATCAATGTAAAATACCATCCTAGATGGTGTTATTTTGAGTGTGAAATACTGTCAAGAATTATATTACAGTAAACAGTGTATCTACTTATCTTAGATGGTATAATCTACATTTCTTATAAAACGGTATCAATACAATGTACAGCCAATGGCCTGAATCAGTACTAATGGCATGCAAACTTACATCAAAGAGCTAAAATGTGGACTTGTAAGTCTAGAATGAAAAAAAATAAAAAGAACAATTTGTCATTGAAACAGCCAAAGTCATTTAATTGTTAAGTCTTGATGTATTTTGAAATAATATTCACAATTTCACATTCTTACTTCCGTATTTTTTTTTTTCAAATAAAATATTGGCCTTTAGACATTAGTATTACTTTAATAACGGCATTGTCTGCCAATGACGACACAGTACTTACACTATTTTCAGAAATGTATTCTCAGTGTACTTGCGATCATCCCCCTTACTTACTACATAGGAATGGCTATTACAAGGTAGGTGTCCTGTAATTTTTTGTAATGATCTCCCCTTTCCACCCCCTCCATCCCATCCCATTATGTGTCTTTTTTTTTCAGTTCGGTTGTTTTAAAATACTTCTGTTTTGTTCTGGAACTTGTATAGCACAGTTTTGACGTCATGAACAATGAGCTGCATTGTTTAGAAAAAAAATTCCAGAAGAGAGGAGAGAGGGACAATTAAAAGATGAATTGTTTGCATGAACAGGCTCAAGTGTTGAAGAAGATTTGTCCACAAAATGTGCTGATTATGGGGTCACAGACTTTACCTTTGATTGTGAATATCACGACACAAAAGAGTTGTAACTAAATGATCTTTTCCCCAAAGTCAAATACACACATTTTCCTTCGCATTAACAGCATTAGCTCTTTACATGAAAAAATTAGTACTACACTTATTTCAGTTTCTAGCACTAAGTAGATCTAGCAGTTTTTAGGTCATGAATGCTGCTTTAAAGCAAAAAAAAAAAGAACAGCACAATTTCAAAAATACTTCGATTTAATACTTTATTGATTCGATGATTTATACCCTCTCTCCCTCTTTTTGTAACTGTTTCTTTTCAATAAGTATGTCTAGTTATAGGAACTGTATATATAATGGTTTTTCAAGACATAAAATACTGCATCAGATAGGACAAATAAGTCAGTGAAAATGACTTTAAAACCTGTTTTTTTTTTTTTCAATCACAGTCTTACTTCGCTATCTTTTGTAACTTCCCAGCATCTCTGCCCAGAGTAGTTTTGCAGTGGGAGCTATTCTGAACGCTACCTTTGGATCTATGGTGGAAGTGATTCTGTTTGTTATTATGTTGAAGAAAGGAAAAGATTCAGGCCAAGAATGTTATCAAGAGCTGGTCAAGTCATCGCTGACTGGTGAGTTCCCTATTTTCTCTTTGATAAAAGTGCTGGTAGTGAACAACTTACAGTATATGACTTGAGCCCAGAGCAGTTGAGTCGGAAGTTGTTCCGGGCGATCATGAGTTACACCCGTTTTAACTGTTTTCTGACTCAGATACCAAATTTTTCTTGAAGTTGAATTTTAAGTTTAATTTTGTAGAAAACAAATAAAACATTTTGGTATCTCAGTCGGAAAATAGTTAAAGATCTTCCTGATCGACTTCTGACTGGATGCGAGACATATTCTATGTGGTCCGATGGTGAAGGTTGTTTGCAGCTTTCCTTATGCAGTAAAAGTGCACAATAAGAAAAAAACTGACTATATCTCAAATAGGTTAGAGGAATTTTATGTGGTTTAGAAAAAGAATACAGTACTGTAAGCAATAGTTTGTTTGATCATCTATTTGAAATGTTCAAGTCAGAATACAAATCCTGACTACACAGAGATTCAGATTCCCACAGAACATGAGTGACAATATATATGGTACCAACTGTTGAGACCTTAATCTGAAAGTAACTTAAATTGGATTTTCCATGACAGTCCATTTCATATGCAGAGTCATAGTGAAGTTTGCAAGAGTTAAAGAATACAGATATCAGTCTTGCTTCTTGGGTGTAGCTCAGTTTTATAATGCAGATTGTCCAGATGTTGTGTAAGACTCTATCTGCTCCAAACTTCTACATAGTTTATTTGTTCTGATTGTTATGACAATGTTCATCATCTGATCTCTCCAGGTGCAATACTATGCAGTATCCTTTTCATTCCTGTAAGTATATGACTGACTTAGCAATTATTTGTTCTTGATTTTTTTTTTTTTTTTTCAGAGGATCAAACATTTTGTATCAACATAAAATATCATTTTAAGTATGGTCACGTTATACTTTAGAAAAAAAAAAATACTTGTTAGAGCTGCTTGAACTTGTCCATGTGAATTTGATAAAAAGGACAGCCTTAATGGTATTATTTGAACAGGGACAAGACACAATTTTTGAAAACATTTCTCTCTATACTAATGGTTTATATTATAACTTAGCTATGGAACTGCCCAAGATATCACTGTATCATTTTAACTGGTAGATTGATGATCTAAGCAAATATATTTAAATAACACATATGCCTGGATGCTGCATATGATATCCATCCTTGACACAAAATCTGATCAAAGTTTGTGTTTGATTTCAAGGAAAGGCAGATGGTGCTGTTAGCAGTAATTGGCAGGATATAATAACAGCATGAATGGATGGGGTTTTATCAATGAAAATATTGATAGAATGATTTTTTACAATGGCTAAGCAGGACAGAGTTCAAGCACTCTCTATCCCGTCAATTTTGTCATGGTGCATCTCATGTTTTGGGGGACTAAGATATCCAGCTGACAGTTTATGACACAGTGGGTTGTTTATACTGGTTATGGACTTGCCATTTTATGTGCAGCACAGACAATAGTGGGTTTCTTTACAGGTCAATTAGGTATTTTTTTCAAAATCACATGACCTAAGAAACATCGCGCACATGTGGCTTTGTTTATATGATGTGACAAGTCTCAGAGCTCACCATTCGTTCAGATTTGTCTGCCATGCGCAGAGCAAGTAAACAAAGCCACATGTGAGCGATGTGCACTAGGTCATGTGATATTGAACAAAATACCTATTTCACATCATTAGTTGAGTTTTACATGGTAATATCTTATGATACAGTGTTTGCCTTTGACCTGATATAGCCACTTTGTCATAATACACAGCTTTGATTGAATGACAAATGAATTTTTGAAAAGTGCCAGCTGTCCAGGCGTCCATAGTCATTGAACTGGTAAAGAAATACAGACATGTGAAGAAACCCTCGAAAGTTTCAGAGATTATCAGTCACTGTTCTGTAGGTGAGAGGTGCTTGATCTCTCCAGTGATATGACCAGGTGAAATGAGTTGTGCCCAGTTTTCCATGTGTAGAGTTATTGATGTCAAAAGTGCATATTCTTTACTTTATCATAAAAATTCACTTGTGTAGCTACAGCCATTCTGTGCTGGGATTTTCATGTTAATGGTCAGGAAAAATCTGATTTTTTTTTTTACCAAGCCCCTTTTGACATCCAGCTCATTTTCACCCAGAGTCCAACATTTGTCTCACAGCCAGTCACAATGAGTCATCATATGTCAGTATTTACCAAACTGAGTGATTAAAATCATAAAATTTTTAATTCATTCACTTTCATGTGATGAAAAAATTTTATCAAAAAGCCAGAGATATTGCTGATTGAAGAGATAGGGACGAACTCTTAGCACTAGGAGAAAAATTGAATCGTTAATACATTTAAATCTAAATATTTATCTAGAAACACCCTGGTATATTTATAATCTGCCCACGAGAGCAAAATACTGTCCTATTTGGATATGAACATTCTTTAAATTTATGCAATGTAAGGCAATTGATATCTGACAGCTTTCATCACATTCAACCAGAATTTCTCTGCTCGAGATCAGCAACTTACAACTCATCCTGACTAACCCTGTTATATACGATCTTTTCTCTTACAGGGAATGTCAATGATAATTGGGGGATTTAAGTTCCGCACTCAGAGATTCAACCCAAAGTCAGCCAGCATCAGTGCATCACTTCTCTTTATGGCCATTGTAGGTAAGTTAACTGCTGCAAAAAGAACCTTGATAACTGAAGTTATAGACTGCATCTCATTAGTACTTATGCCTTTACAGAATTGACTCACAGCAAAAAGTATAACATTAGTGGCCTTCACAAATTAAGTAAATCATTCAGTGGCCATATTTGAATAAAAATAATGGACTTTATCTCAGCTGCTGTGAAATTTGTTCAAAATCAGAGAAGTAAATTGACAAGTTTATGATGTCATGACATAGGGGTGCTTCAACCATCTTCAACTTTAGAAATGCGAAGAAAAACATGTGTTAGTTTTATGAAATGTTTCTCCGGGCATCTTACCCTTTTATGAACGTAGTATACCAGGAAAAGAGATAAATTTGAGAGTAGTGTGGAAATTGAATTTATGTTTTTTTACATAAATTATTAAATGCAAACACTCCCTTTATATGTACAAATGGTTATAGCCATTGCAGAAGAACTATTATCACGTAAGGTGTACAAGCAGATATGATCAGCTGAATGAGAGTAATGGTGACATTAGGCAATGACCTCAGATTTTTCAGATTTTGTTTGGTGTGTTTTTGAAAAGCATTTGATCAATGGGTGTCATATGTAAACAACTCAAAAATATTTTAAGGAAAGAAAGAGAGAGAGAAAGAAAAAAGAAAGAAAGAACAAATGAATGAATGAATGACTGTGGTAGCAACACACAATTTACAGAAAAATCCATGAGTTTTATTTGCAAACAGAGATTGTCATCTCCATATGGACTTTGAGAACAAGTGTTGCATATTTGAATGGATCATGTTTATTCAATGTATGGTTTTTCTCAGGGGTGTTTGCTCCCACCATTTTCTCCAAGATCTTTGGAAGTTTGAGATGTCAGGGTTGTGAGGAGATTTTCGAACCTTTCCCTCTTCATGAACCAGAGGGTGCCTTACCCAGTCAAGCAAATGATTCAGCAGGCTTTTTGTGCCAGCAGTGTGAACAATCCCTAGTAAGTGGCACATATATCAGGAAATGACAATGGCACTGCTGATTATTTAACTCATTCCATGCCAATCAACGATACATTGTCAGATATCAAAATTATCTCCCCTAAAATTCATCTTCCATTTCACCTTATCGGAATGGCACCTGCACTATTTTCTTCTTTTTATCATGATATATTCTTGTTCTCTATCCTATTACCATTATTTTGATATAATATGTCTACATTGTATGAAAACTGAGCAAATACATGTAGTGGCCTGGCAAAAATGTGGAAAATATACTGGCATTGAATGAGTTAAGTTAAAATTTATATGCCTGATATATGAAATCAGTCTGATTTCAAACTTATTCGTGTAAAGAGATTTTAATGTCAATGAAAAAAAAAAAGGCCATTTTTACTTTGTTAAAAGATGTTCAGCTTTGATCTCTTTGTTCCGCAACATGTTTATTCAGAGTGAACCTGAATGACCCTATAGTCAGCAGAATTTCTCAAGGAAGCCTTTGTTGACATTCTACACATGCAGTTCACTTTTTTTTTTCTCAAGACACAGGCATATTATCCACAAGGATTTGCATTGTCCAGACTTCTGAAGGGACATCACAGATATCACGCCATTATTTTTTTGTTTTCTTTAGTAATGAACTTTTAATATATGACTGAATAACTCCAAGGTGCACTGTTTTCTCAGTGGTATGTTTCATTATAGTGTATACTCTCTTTATATTGTCCCCTCATTTATGAGATGGGAAAGTTGTCGTTTGTTGTCCTCTTACATACACTATATTTAGAAAGCAGTGGGTTAATATTAGTCTGATTGATCACTGAATCCAATCTTCACATTTTTTTTTTTTTTGGGTCTTGTTGATTTCTTCTTAATTCTTGAGGTAGATGAATAAAAAGAATAACCAACCCATAAACATATTCAAGTGATATTCAAATTGTATGTGAAGCTGAAACTAGTGAAGCAAAGTCCATATGTGTGAGAATTTTAAGCGTAATTATATTGTATGGATGCAACAGTGTCAAATTCATTTTCTTTGTGAAGGCACCGAAATAGCAATTATGTTACCTTGTTAAACAAAATTTCATTTGCATTTTAGTTTACTCAAGTTGAGATTTTCATAAGTGTCAAACAGCAGTTGTGAGATTCATCATTTTTTTTTTTTTATGGTAATAAATATCTAATTTTATACTATATGAAACTCATCACAATAGTGTAATTATGTCCTCAGAATGGCCTGCATGGAGACAAGTCCCTCTACACAAAGCATATTGAACCTTTGGTCTATGCTATCTGCATTGTTCTGCCCATAGCATATGTCATAGGCCTGGTGTTCACCATGAAAACTCACTCAGCTCATGTTTTCGAGGAGTTTGAGAAGCAGCTTAAGGAAGAGATAGTAGGCCAAGGTGGGCATTGGTTTGTTTCCTGTGTTGCTATTTTGAAACTTGTGTTTAGCAGTTTGAAAGGATTAGTTTTACCAAGTCAATGATGTTTTGTCAGTCAGTGGTAATTTTATTTCTTAAAGTTTCTACAGATAAAAATCCTCAAGGTTTTAGAATTTGAGTTTCAGTTCATGTGTTGATTGTTATTTTGAAAAAAAACCCAGACAGTTAGATGCCTTAACCCTTACATTGCCACAACTTATTCACTGTATCTCACCGCCATTGCCGCCATTTTTCACCAAAAACTAAAATATTGACATGGGTTCGAAAAAAAATCACTATTTGAAAACTATTCCACATAGAACATTTCTAATACCACTTGATTGTCT